>QYAH01000078.1:0-74140 GCA_003988945.1 Chaetoscypha palmicola | reverse complement strand
ATTAGGTAAATAATACGCTAAGATAACTCCATGGAACACGTATAGGACGATCAAACCAAGGAAATAAGCTTTCCAGGTAATTCCTACGGATGGCTGTATAAACAGGGAGGCTGAAAGACATCTATCTCTACATTCTTATATCTTGCTCTGTTTATAGCTGTTGATATAGTGATGTGGATATAGGGTTGTGGATATAGAGTTGATTACTAGCTTAGTCCGTAGATGGGCAGGACTCGTGACGTCCTGTATATATCGTACGGCCTAGGGAGTTATATTTACTACTATGGTATTCTTCAGGGCAGCACTCTAAGCCTCATAGACAGACAGACTACTTGAGTGGATATTGGTTTTAAGGACTAGTGTCAAAGTTATAGGTGGGAGTGCTGGATTGGAGACGTGGGTAGGAGACGTGGGTAGGAGGGTTATGATTGATTGTAGGGGGAATGAGTTGTCTTCTGAACCCGTATGTGATAGGCTGATTATTACGGTTGTGAGGAAGGAGCTTTGTATTACCTAGGAGCGGGAATGGAGAATGTTGGGTTGTTTGTTGGCTTGGAAGTATTTGTAGGTAGATTGTAAGTTGGCAAGGTATTCTGAAGATTCTCTAAAACTAGTATATTGAAGTCTGTTAGGTCAGGACCTGCCTGTGGGTCGAGCCATACCCCAGATTTAGTTTTTGCGGGTCCTCGGCTGTCATCCCCGCGATGGCTACAATCGGCTCAACCTCGAATTCAATGTCAACACACTCCCTCCTCGAACCCAAGATGTAGATTTCCTCCTTCCACATCCATCATTGATGTCCCTCTTTACACTCTCACAATGCTGCACGCTTCGAGATCGCGGGCGCTCGTCCGCGTGCTAACAGGCAACCAGCTCCGCAAGCTATCAACCACCACCGTCCTCTCACAACCAACTCCCACCGCTTCGTCGCCGATAACTTCGGTGCTGATAGCTAATCGAGGGGAGATCGCTCTGCGGGTGGGACGGACGGCAGAGCAGCTAGGCGTGAAATGTACGACGATATACACGGACCCAGACGCGAACTCGCAACACGCGCTCTCTAGTCCCTTCGCGGTGAACCTCGGTGCGCCGAGTGCGTATCTCGACGGGGAACGCATTATTAAGGTTGCGAAGGAACAAGGCTGCGAGGCGTTACATCCTGGGTATGGATTCCTGAGCGAGAATTCGGGGTTTGCGAGGAGGTGCGTGGAGGAGGGGTTGGTGTTTATTGGACCGCCGTGGAAGGCGATCGAGGCTATGGGGAATAAATCTAGGAGTAAGGAGATTATGATCAAGGCTGGTGTTCCGTGTATTCCGGGGTATCATGGTGGGAATCAGGATCCGGAGTATTTGCTGGAGGAGAGTAGGAGGATTGGGTTTCCGGTGATGGTGAAGGCTGTGAAGGGGGGTGGGGGGAAGGGGATGCGCATTGCGATGACGCCGGAGGAGTTTCTGGATAAGTTGGAGAGCGCGAAGAGTGAGGGCAGGAATAGCTTTGGGGATGATGAGATGTTGGTGGAGAAATATATTGCTACGCCGAGACATATTGAGGTTCAGGTTTTTGCGGATCGCTTTGGGAATGCGGTTGCGCTTGGGGAGAGGGATTGTAGTTTGCAGAGACGGCACCAGAAGATTCTGGAGGAGGCGCCGGCGCCGAATCTAGAGGAGGGGATTAGGCAGGAGTTGTGGGAGAAGGCGAGGGCTGCTGCGTTGGCGGTGGGGTATGAAGGAGCTGGAACTGTTGAGTGTAAGCATTTACATATCCTGGCTAATACATGTGACATTGCTAATGTTGGATGCAGTTATTTTCGATAACGACACGAATGAGTTCTTCTTCATGGAGATGAATACTAGACTGCAAGTCGAACATCCTGTTACTGAAGAGATCACTGGCGAAGATTTAGTATCATGGCAGTTCAAAGTCGCTGCTGGAGAGCCTCTGCCTCTTACGCAGGATCAAATCACTCAGCGTATTGCAGAACGCGGATGGGCTATTGAGGCTCGTATCTACGCCGAGAATCCAAGCCAGAATTTCATGCCAGATTCAGGCAAGCTGATCCATTTGAGAACACCAAAGTTATCAGAGAGTGTTCGAATCGACGCTGGTTTCATAGAAGGAGATACGGTATCAAGTAATTATGATGGAATGATTGCCAAGCTCATCGTCAGTGGACCTACGAGAGAAGTGGCACTACGAAAAATGTATGCAGCATTACAGGATTACGAAGTCGTCGGCCTAAGCACCAACATCGAATTCCTTAAGCGGATTTGCAAAAGTCCTGATTTCATAAACGGAGACGTCGAAACAGGATATATTCAAAAACACAACGACGAACTCTTCGCTCCTCGACCTATCGAACCAGAAACATTCGTCCAAGCAGCCCTCGGTATACTCGCGCAAGAACAACTCAAAACTCCCTCCTTTGCACCCGGCCCTCATGGCCAAGCAGTAGGATTTGCAGCTTCCACGACTCGCTCGTTTTCTTTTCTCTCCGAGACTGGAGCCGACAAACCGGAACTTGCAACGGTAGTAATCGATCAACTCGCGCCATCTCTCTACAACATCACCGTCAGCACACCCACCACCTCTCTCACATACGACTCCGTCACCTCAACCCCCACCTCCGCAACAACCATCTCAACCTTCTTCCCCCACACCCGTCTCTCATCCCGCCTCATCACCAACCCCCTCACGCCCACCACCCTAACCATCTTCCAAACCGGCACCACCACCTCCCTCACCCTCGCGCCCCCATCCTGGCTCGACCAAGCCCTCGGTCTCAAGGAGGAACCCGGCAGCGTGAAGGCGCCGATGCCGTGTAAAGTCCTGCGCAACGAGGTAAGCGAGGGGGATACGGTGGACAAGGGACAGGCGCTGGTGGTTATCGAGAGTATGAAGATGGAGACGGTTATTCGGAGTCCTGCGCAGGGGAGGGTGCGGAAGTTGGTGCATGGCGCGGGGGATATTTGTAAGGCTGGGACGGTGTTGGTGCTTTTTGAGGAGGGGGAGTAGGGTGTTGAGGGATGGCGTTGGGCGGATATGAGGGCTAGAGGATTTGATGAGTAGATATCTCGTATTAGCAATAGTTGATCGATCAAATAATGCTTTTCACATTAATGGTGGGTTCATGGCTTTTCTAACGCCCTCGCGCCTCCCCCCGAATTTCTCAACTCTGCAATTCGCACGCACTTGTCATCACATAACCACCACTCACCCACCCACTAGACAATCTATCCCCTCAAACCCTCCCTCCCAAGTACTCTCTACACCGCCCAGATTCGATCGCATTCACTCCATCCATAGCAAGCGGAATACGCTTCTCATTTTCTGCCGGGGACGCTCTTGGACTTCCTTTCGCTTTCTGGGTTAGGCGGGTGCTATTCCTTCCAATTACCAGCGAGGTCGAAGTAGAATTCGCGCGTACAGAGCTGGTGGCCATGTTGGATTTATATACGTAGACGTACAGATGCGGAAATACGGTGGGGTGGATTGGGGTTTTAATGTGTGTGCATAGCGAGCGACGTTGTTGATTGGAATTTGTTGGTGTTGGAATGATTGAGATGGTGTGAATGGGGTTAGCGTGTGTAGTGTGATGGGAATGAGTTATGGGCTTGAATGGGGTTGTAGAATGGGGTTTGTGTAGTAAGGGTTGAAGGGTTTGGAAGTTTAGAGGTGTGATGTACTGTAGTAGTGATGTGGCGATGTGCAGTGATGGTAATTTCTTGCGGAAGCCCGAGTTGTGGATGTTTACATGGTATCCGTGGATTACCTGGGAGAGCTAGATGGAGGAGCGCTGCCAGGGTGATTGATGGCTTGAAGGCTGCTTGGTCGTTTGATAGCTGTAGCGCTATTTGGGATTTGTTTATACTGTCTCATCTTCGTGATGATGTGGATCGAATAGGATGCTGGGAACGGGTAAATGCTGTACTAGCTATTTGTACTAATATCAGGTAGGTTTGCTATGCGAAAACGCAACATGTACCCTCTGGCTAATTCTTGCATTTATGTTTATGTACTTCTCATTGGGTGTGAACGTTGTTTGCGCTGTGTGAAGCTATAGGTCTCTGGGAATGGTATCACTGTTCGATGTTAGCGCGCCTCTAGTTGTCCTTGTCCTCGCCTATCCTCTATTCATCCTCATCCACGAACGTCTAGCGAGACAACACGGCTGCCAGGTGCCACCAAAGACCGTTTCTTTAGATCTGACCTTTCCGTGCCAACATACCAAGTCCTAAGAATTGTGAACTGCTAGATACATAGACGCGTCGGGATCAGGAACATGGCAAAACTGCCAGCGCAATCTTTCAACGCAGTCTAGCTATATGCACCATTGATCCCACAAACTTGCAGGCTATACCGCTACACACTTCATAGAGTACGGGGGACAGACGAGCCGCAGCTGTTCCTTTCCTCGCGGAAGGGCTATTCACAATAGATGGCGCTTTGTGGGGAGCGCTTCTCCGGCTAACGGTTAGTAGGTCTAACATTACTGATGTACCTGCATTTGAAAAATCATATACAGAAATTCTGCGACTGACGACCGAGACATGGAGCGACTGGATTTCAAACTTCTGCTTTGCAAATTGGGAAGTTTGGTAGTCTTGCTAGAAAGATTTCACCGCGGCGTGGACATGAGAGGATGCTTCTGATGTATTCAGCTCATCGAGAATTCCTCTTCGGAGAGTCGATGGACATCCTTGCGATAGAGGAGCCACGAACGTCGCTGGAATTCCTTGATGCGTTTTATTGTGCGCAACGAGGAATAGGTGGGAGACTTTAGCTTGGAGAATTTGCGTTTGCACTGCGGTGAGAAATATTAGGAGGCTATTGAAGTGGCCCACGCCTTTGCGGACTCTTACGTCGACAGAGCAAGTCAGTTCGGAAGGACTATCCTTGCGGGAAAAAATAATATGGTAGACAGCGTGTTAGAAAATGAGAATAGTGGATGCAAGATCGTACTACTTCATGAGATGGCTATGCAAATAAGTACTCGAGAAGACCTACGGCACTAAATCCTACATGGTATGTGACTTGATTAATCACTCTTGCGTCCCCTTACAATACATCTGATTTCTGTTTCGCCTCTCCAATTCCGATGTTTCCAATCCCGAAGCGTTAAATATCTTCTACATAGTCTTTCTGGTAGGTCACGAATCAAGCGCTATTACGATTGGTAATGCAATATTCCAGCTTTGTTGAGACCTAGAGAAATGGAAAAAGCTTCGAGCTGAAGCATTAGCTTTAGGCGATGGACCAATAACGTTGGACAGGTTAAAAGGTTTAAATTAAACCACAAACGTTATCAAAGAAAGTCGGTACTGCAGCACTTACTACAGAGGAAACAATCTACTAACGTATCTCTTCGAAGCTCTCCGTCTCTATCCCGTTGCAAGTATGTCAACACGCATGGCATACAAAGACACGATCCTTCCCACAGGTGGTGGTCCGCTCCGAGATTCGCCTGTATTCGTCCGAAAAGGTACAATTATCATGTGTTCCGTCTTTGCGTTGCATAGACTAGGAGAATGCTGGAGACTAGATCTAGAAGTCTTCCGGCCTGAGCGTTGGGAGAACCTCAAGCCTGGGCTAAATTACATGCCCTTTGGGTGGGGAGTTAGAACGTGTCCTGCTAGGAATTTGGCAGAGATCGAGATTGGCTATATATTGGCTCGGATGGCTCAGAAATATGAGGTTGTTGAATGTAGAGATGAGGTCAAGGAGTGGGTGGAAGATTTGAGACTTTCGACTAGCAGTTGGGATTGCTGTGACTGTCGAAGTACTGAAAGCGGAATACTCCGTACCGTAACTGGGTCAACTGCTTATTTCCCGATGTATGATAGGGTTTACATTCAAGACTTAGAAGATAGACATTGACCGCATGTTGAGCAGAAATATTTCAAGCAGGAACCGTGAAGACGTGTTGGTGTAGTTGGTAAACCTCGGCTCGGATCATGTTTAGGAGGGAGCTCGGACCTCATCGCCGAAGACTGGACCGAGCGGTGAGCGTGAGCTCGTCGAGGTACGGAGTAAACGATTTGGCACAATTGTTTCTCTTTGAGAGGACATAACAGCTTCGAATTCAACACGCGCTGGAACTTATGCTTCGCTCTTCGATTCCACAGAGAAACATTTTTGCCTTCTGTTCATACGTGATATACCCCAACTTTCAGGACCCTCAATATGTGTCAATCGGCATGTTGGCGCAACTAGCATAGCTCTGGTCTTCTTCACGTCCCACCCACAGGTCGACATAGACAGGCGCATCCCAAATGTTGTCAAAATGCTGGATCAGCTGTCGCCCGTTGCTCCTGCAAGAGTACGAGCGGTACTTCTACCAATAGGACAGATAAGACGGGCACGATTCCTGAGCTTCGCAGAAAGGTTACAGCCAGAGAATGTTGTACAGCTTGGGGACATTAGTCCGGATGGACGACCTCATAGAAGTAACTGCTAGCGCAACCCAGCATATCTTTTGGCTCAAGTTTCTAACGGATGGTAGATATGTTCTCTCCTTTAGCCTTTCCTACGGGTATGATTGTCTACGACCTCACGACGTTCTATCCCCCACCATCCCATGCCGCATTATCTCCTTTTGAGCTGTATAGGGAACCACTTGTCATAATCGCCATTGCAGACGGATCAGAATTGGACCGAAAACCATACCGCGGTAACGTCAGAAGGAGTCTTAACGGCAATGGCCCTCCGAAACCCGAGCATAATTTGCGAGAGTTGGAACAAGATTTGGAAGATGTTAGAGACAGATATCCAAAGGGCCTAGTTCACCAATTAATGCTCTTCGACTATGTGCCATCTACGGCTGCAGGTTCGCTGCCCGAAGGCATTATATCTGTGCCTCCGCTTGCAGAATGTAAACGAACAACACTCAAAACGATTATGTGCGATATATCCTCGCTGCTGCTGGCAGAAATGACAACACTGGCAAAATCTCTCCAAGCACTGCACACTGTTGAATCTCCCAACAACACACAATTGAACAAGCAATTCGACGGAACCGCTTGGCAGTCGGCCCATACGGAAGTGTCGCGGCGCAATTCTCAATACAATCTACCGAATAACAAACCTCGGTCAGGATCACCAGCTGCGAAAGCTGATCGTAGCCATGTACGAATGTCCATGCCAACTCAGCTTCGAAATTCAGAATCTGCATCGTCTTCCCCTGGAAGACCATCCACACCCTCTGACGGAACGAATTCAGACCTACCAACCACATTTGACCAGATTGTTGGGTCTGGTGCTGAATCAAAACTAGCACAGAAACCGGTATTGTCACGTTTAGTCAGCGCCGATGCGAGCAGAGATAAAAGTCGAGACCGTGTGTCTGTTCAGGGTTTTGGACCCGGAAGTGTCAGTGAACGGTCGAGAAATATTGGCAAGGGCCGCATTGGTATTGTGATTGGTTCCCTATACCTCCAAGCAGGAAGATGGTTAGATGCTACAAGAGAACTTACGGAAGCCGCTTCGATAGCGAAGTACAATCTCGATCATTTGTGGCACGGCAAAGCTCTTGATTACATACTTGTAAGCATGCTCATGCAAGCCTGGACTGGATTGGATTTTCAGATCCCACAAATCTGCTATGTTACTGCAGAGAAAGCTAGTCAGCAGACGACTTCAGGGGATGCAAAAAACGCAACAAGTAGTCGGGCTGTTTCTCTGAAGAATCTGACTTCTTTACTTCCTGAATTATTGGATAGGATAGTCAATCTCTATGCCAGAGCAGCAAACAATACTGGCGAATTGATTCCACAATTCCCGTTTTCCGAATCGATCATACGATTCTCCAAACTCTTGGCATTTGTCCACCTGGCTGACGGCACTCTGAATGACGAAGCTCTGAGTCTAATGGTTTCTGGTACTCCGTTCAAGAAGCTCCCTAACTTAAGCCCTCCACGACTTAATATCCGTCCTACACGCACAGAGATTGTCACAACACTCTTTCGAGCGTTTCCCACATCTTCGCCAGATGCTCTGTCTCTAGTAGATCGATCAATCATACTCAGTGGAATCGCATCAATTTTGGGCCTGCTAGGCTACTATAGGAAAAAGGCTATGATTATACGCGAGCTAGTTTCTGTGCTGATCCCGGGACTTGTGCAAGCTCGCATTAAAGGTGCAGCAGAAATGGGCGTTCATCCCGCTGCAGGTTTAGCGGCACTAAGCTCCATTAATGGCAACAACAACGGCGCCGGTGCACTTGATCTAGGTGAGGGAGACGTTGAGAACGGCGTCGACACATTTTTGGGGTTGCTGAGCACAACCTATGGCGTTGTTACCTCTGGGATTGGTTCCGGGAAAATCGAGGAGCAAGACGATTCTGATGAAGAAGTAATTGCGCGCATAATACAAAATGCATCCACTCGTTCCTTTGGAGGGCGAAATCTGAAAATGGACGTTCTACGCTCCTGTATAAATCTTTCCGAAGCATTACCCGATTTTCATGGGGTGTTAAGATTTACAGCCGATCTTCTGAGAACAGCAGGAAGTGGTATCGCGCCAGGGGCTCGAAGTGAAGACGCTTCCCCACTAATGACAAGAGAAGAACAAGTCAGACTTTCCACGAACATCACTAGAACTCTTGGAGCCGCCAGACACCTCGGGGTGAAAGATCTTGCTGCCGAATATTGGGACGAATTCCTTGTCCGAGGCGTGGAGCTTGAGGCTTTGCCGACAAGCAGAACTCCCATACCTCATACCAAAAAAGAGCTCCCAGGCGCAGCTGTTGTCACTGCAGCTGGCAAGGTCAACCCATTTATTTACAACCCATTTCTACGAGCACCAGATGCCTCCGCTGTAGATCGTCTCCTCGTGGCTGGCGAAGGCGCTGTATTCCGCGTCACATTACAGAATCCATACGAATTTGATGTCGAAATCGAAAGCTTGAAGCTAGAATCTGATGGCATTGAATTTGAATCTGCAATACAGAAGACGATAATAGGCCCTTATCGAACCCAGATTCTGACTGTTTCAGGCACTCCAAAGACTGCTGGCCAATTGAAAATCAAAGGATGCATAATACGAGTACGTGGCTGCCGAGAACGCCGATTTCCCATTTTTGAAGATGCTTGGTCACCACAAAGTGCGGTCAAAATAAAGACGATTGGAGTGGCTTCTCTGTTCAAGCCCAGAGAGCGACCAATAAGCACGGATTCGAAGTCTACAGCCAATACTTTACCAATGACACCTCCTAAAGCTATTTCTATGGGATTGAACGTCATCGAGAGACAGCCTGTCGTGGTGGTGAAGTCTACAACGCTCTCTCAATCTGCACTTATGGTCTTAGAAGGAGAACGTCGTAGATTCTCAGTCACTTTACAAAACTTGTCGACAAATTGCCCTGCTGATCTACTACTGTTTTCGTTCAAAGACTCTACACAAGGCCCTCTGCAAGCAGCACTGGCCAATCGTGATGCTTCTCCGGCTGAGTTATACGAGTGTGAGCTCATATTCGCGAAAAAGCAGGGTCTAAGCTGGATCCCTCATAACGATCAGACGCCCTACATTGAGCCTGGTGGGACGGCAACATTCGTGATGGAAGTCCTGGGGCGACCAGGACTGACGAATGCTATCATACAAGTCGATTATGCATATCTAGGAGTGCCACTGAATGAGGTAAATGATAACTTCTACACGCGGCAGGTCAGCCTTCCGATCACAATCACCGTGAACGCTAGTATAGAACTGTCCAGAATGGATATCTTGCCTCTGACAGGGAACGTGCCTAGATCGTTATGGGCGAAAAGCTCCACGGAGCACTATATCGAAAGTGACATCACCCCCGAAGAGTACTGCCTCCTTCTCTTCGACCTACGAAATGCCTGGCCTTCTCGTCTGCACGTCCGGCTTGAAATTGAGCGTGGAAACGCTGTCGAAGAAGAAGTATTACCGGGAAATGTTACGAGGATCATGTTCCCTATACCAAGAGTATTCCTCGAGGACCCGGCCGCGGCTGTTCCTACTTTGGATCCTTCTCGAGCTCGTCAGTTCGTTGTCAGCACCGGCCGTATATCTGCAGAATCCGAAAGAATAAGTCGTGAGGCTTTTTGGTATCGAGAGGAAATCCTGAAAATGATTCAAGGAACTTGGTCCACAAAGTCTGGACCAGTCAGAAATGGAGATATCGAATTGCGCGGCATACGTTTGACCCAGCGCATGATCGACTCGATAAAAATCGATGACATTGGAATTGAGCTACTTGTCAATGGCTCTGCTGGTAGCAATTCCAAGCATGACGTGGCTACAGACGCTTTCTCCGAGCTCAACATTAAGGTCACCAACCGAATGACCCAGCCGATTTCCCCTGTTCTTCGGGTTCAGCCATCGATACGAAGTCAATCACATCATGCGACCCTTGATCTTACAAGGAAGCTCATATGGAATGGCACCCTTCAGCAAACCTTACCCTCGATACCTGCCAAGGAGTCTGTTGAGATATCTATCGGCATGACAGCGCTCTGCCGAGGCGAATTCGAGATCAGCGCATCAATAGAAGAAGCACGTTTGCAGGGAGTGTCACTTGAAACAAATAAACCTAGCTCTGCACCCGTGAGAATGCGAGCCAACACGCGGACGATGATGGATGCCGTGCTTGGGGCGAAAGAGAGACGAATATGGCATTCTAGGGAGCCAACTCTTCTTGTTGTTCGAGACGATGAAAGCACGGAGAATGATGAAACTGATGAGTAGATTAATGTAAAATATTTTAAGGTTAAGGTGCATTGGCGAATCTGCAAATGCTTTTGTATATCCGTTTAGACCGAGAGTTCGATGCGAATGATACCAATTTTGACGAACAGCATGCCAGCCTCTAATCAATACGAGACATCACCTTAAAATTATATGAGTGCCAACCACTATGATACCTTAATAACAACCTTGCCGAAATGCCCACCGCCAAACAAATATTCTAGCGCCTCCTTCGCCTCTGAAAACGCAAACACCTTGTCCACAACGGGTCTGACCTTTTTTGTCTCCATAAACCCTGCCATCTCTTCGAACCTGTCTTTCGGGCCATTCAATATTCCCTTCAAAGTCACATTCCGCAACAGCGCCAACACATTCGTATTTAACCGATCACCAGGCGCATCCTCTTTCCCTGACAGATACCCAATACAATTTATCAACCCACCGAAAGCTATACAGTTAAACGAGCGACGAAGTGTCATCGCGCCACCGTTTTCGAAAATATTCGAGACGCCAAGATTTGAGGTCAACGAGAGGACCGCGTCGTCCCATGTAGGTGTGGTGCGATAGTTTATAGTATGGTCGGCGCCTAGACGTTTTGCATGTTCCAGCTTCGAATCTGAGGACGAGGTTATGATAACTATATGCGAAGGTTAGTGATTGCACGTTAGGAGGTCACGCGAGATATACCTTCAAACCCACAAGCCTTAGCCAGCACCAACCCCATGACAGCCACCCCTCCCGTGCCTTGAATGAGCACACTCTCTTTCCCATCGATCTTTCCCGCCTCGCCCATAGGCCTCATCCCGTTCAACGCCATCCACGCTGTGACGCCCGCAATAGGTAACGTACAGGCTTCCTCGTCCGTGAGATATTCCGGTTTCTTCACCAGCCCATAGTCTGGGAACACGCGATACTGCTGTAGACAGCCTTCCAGCGGTAATCCAAGGCCGGATTTCATGTTTTCAGCCGTTACTTGACCTGCTTGGTGGGTTTGGTTGAATATGGAAAGGACTTTCTGGCCAGGGGAGAAGAGGGACGAGTTGGAGGATATGATTGTGCCTGTGATGTCCGAGCAAGGAACTATAGTTGGTGCAGGGCCACCTGTGGTTTTGTGATCTGTGAAGATTGTTAGGGATAAGTCCTATACATATAAAGTTGTAAATTTGGTGACTGGACCAAATAAAGAGAACTTGCACTCTACTTACGATTATACAAACCCATAATAACCTCGGTGTCCCGATAATTCATTGCGATAGTATTGATCTGAACCAAAACCTCGTTAGGACCAGGGACTGGCATTGGAGATTCGGATTCCTTGAGATTTGCTATTCCATCTTGGGATGAGATCCATTGTTTGTTTGTGGTTGGAAGAGTCATTTTGGGGTATGTGATTGTGAGTGAGATGAATTTCGAAGTGAGGACAATAAAAAACGGAATTGGAAAGATTCAAGTAGAGAAACCATTGGAGAAAGGACTATTGGGAAGAAAAGAAACATTGAGAGTTGCCCCACCATAGCTACATTGATAGTCGGATTTCCGACAGGCGGGAAAGTGGGGTGGCTCGGTGGCACTATTTGGGCGAGATAGAGTGATGACTAGTGAAGAGATCACGTGAAACATTTCGTATCCTGTTCGACGTGGGCGAACTTCACACATCTATGCGTATGTTTGATAGGTTCATGTATATGATGTCGTCTAATCATCCACGTAAGGTCATCACAAGTGGCTTCTTTCCTGTCCACGTTCTCGATTATCGTCACATGCTCTTTAAGGATCCTCTTTAACCACCAAAGTTCATCCTCAAGGCGATGGAAGGTTCCCTGCCCTCGTCATCCACACTCACGACTCGAGCGGCTGGTCCTCCTCTCCTCCCAGCAAGAATAACTTTCTCCATGAATGCCTTCTGGCCATCGCTCAGCCCGCCAACCACGGTCCTAAATGTTGGTTGATCGCTGGCAGCTAACTCTAAAAGCCTAGCACCTGTCTCTTTATATACGCTTTCTCCTTCGCTATGAGCCCTTGAGAGAAGTGTCGGCATGATGACCGACATCGCGACCCCCTTTTGAGGACCGCTGAGATTTGTGACGAATGTCGTGAGCGCGTGGGAAACAAGAGGTCGAGCATTCTCAGGGTCTTCTGACTCGGTTGTCGTTACAAAGGTTATGAGTCGAGGTAAGAGGAAACGAGAAATGCTTTGGTCTGCTGGGGTCTTAGGAGACTGAAGGAGAAGGGTTCGAATACAATTCGCAGCTATTTTAGCAGTCTGTATTTTTAAGTCAGAACAATATAGAATGTCGCGGACGTTGATTTGCTTACCATGCGATCGTTGAGGCAATCAATGACTTCCTCAAGAAATCGAGTGACTAGAGGCTCGCTGGCTGACATGTAATTTTTGCCACTGGTGAGCAGAACGGTAGATGCAAGAAGCGAGTTCTTGACGCACGGCAGAGATGCTTCCGTTTCTCGTTTCTGGGCGTTAAGGTAAATTGAAAGGAAACGCTTTAAGCATCCTTGAATCTGTGTTGAGTCGGTATCGTGAACTTCCCTTTTAGCTTTTCGGGATGAAGAAATACTGGCGATGAAGCGTTTAAGTATGGGAAGAGACTGGGGCGCAACGACCGCTTGACAACTTGCAGTTCCGAGGATGGTAGCGAATATATGGATAATGCATGCATGTAAATCGGTCTTGATAATGGATGGGAACACTTCTGCAGCATCAACTAGAGCATTCATTGAGATGCGGACCAAGGATACAGCTTCGTCTGTCATCTGATGGCGAGCGGGTTGTCTTGCTTCGGTAAGATTCGGAAGGAGGCCTGCGAGTACGAGCACTATGATACGGGTAAGCTCGAACAACTGCTCAATATCTTCGGATAGGTCGCCATTCTCGGGATCTGAGGTCTTGGTAGCTGAAGGATGCGCAATACACAGTCCTCGGGCTATTTGAACAATCACTCCCTGGACATCTAACCCTTCTGTGAGGACAAGTCGGTCGAGAAGATCCATGGTTTCGGAAAAAATTGCTTCACGGTAAATCGCATGACCAGAGACACTTGGATGTAAGATCTTTTTCAAAGCTTGAAGAATCTCGAGCGTCTGCTCTTTGGTAGCAAGCGCTTCACTCCCAGGCCGAGCTACCAACGACTCGAAGGCGATACCGAAAAGAACGAAAAAGAAAGCCACCGGTTCATCACGATAATTAATATCGTTGCCCTTAGAGTGGCCATTGGTGATAGGCGCGTCCGTCTCCTTGCCATCGAGAGCGTCAAACACGAATTCGCTATCTTGTTCAATGAGACTTGCAATGGCATCAACAAGATTCAACCAAGAGTCTTGATAGAACTTCAACAGTGTCTCGCGATTAAGAGCGGAGTATATGCTGTCCAAACTTCCTGAAAGGGATGGAGGACCCAGACTCATTGAAATATCAGGTTCGAATCTTAAGCGAGCAAATTCTCGCAAGGAAGCAAGCCACAAAGGCGTGAGAATTCCGATGTATGGCTTCAGAACGTCGACCAGGTATTGTTGTTCTGTGCTTGCAACTTGTAGTTCGGCCCAAGCAGAGAATACCGCCATCTTCACCATTACCTGCGCGTTTGAACTGAGACCTTTGAGGTCTCCAATCGAAGCAACTTCGGATTCAGTCGAGAAGTTCTCAAGCGCGCTTACGAGAGTTTTCAAGATTCGGCCCATTCGTTCAACATCTGTGACTATACCGGTCGCAATGAAAGCAGCGCAGACGTTGACAGCCTCGGAAGCCAATTCTGGAGATGAATCAGACGCGAAAGCCGGAGTAAGAGCTGAGCTTATCTGAGCTTGATATTGCTCCAACAAAGGCGCTTCAGCAAAATCGGGATCCGGTGTCTTGCCAAACATTTTCAACACGGAGTCAATGATTTTTAATCCCCACACACGCAGTTCAACCACATTTGAAGTCGAGGCTGAGAATGCCATGCGAATGACATCTGCAACTTTCTTCTGAAGCGCTGTCTCCGCTGGAAGTGTGGTCTCTGGCGAGGAGGCTTTGCTAACGATTGCAAAGAGTTCCCCCAAGCAACTCATCGCGAATGTCCGGACCTGCCACCTGAGTGGCTCTTGTCCAGAGCCTGCGGCTCCTCCTCCTTTATCCTCTCCGATGCCTGAAGCGGCCGCGAAGCCAGCCACTTCTTCGTCCTGTAGATCAGGCATGGCACTTTGTTTGGTGGATACAGCAACCGAATCCTGAGCTTTTGATCTCGTCATTGTCAAAACACCCTGACACCGTTGCAGCCAGCGCGTGGTTTCTGTAAGACACGATTGTTGCAACCAGTTTCGTATCACATTTCTGATACCGTCATGAGCAGGGTCAGAGTCTAAGGCCAACCATAATTGGTCCTCGAATCCTTCTTGAGCAACCTTAACAACATCCTCAGAGTTGCGTTTCATAAGATTATAAAGCCCATCAATGGCAATGTCCCTTAGTTCTGGAAAAATAGAGTTGAGATCTTTTTGCAGAAGCACAACATACTCTGCGAATACCATGTGCCCTGGTGCATAGAGCACCAGGTGTTCAAGACATTTAAGACTTCCTGCTAGAACCATTGTAGCATCCTCGGCTTGAAATTGGCTCATAAGATTCAGAATCAGTTCTCGAGCGTTGGTCATATCTTGTAGATCTGGACCCAATACATTGATCATGGAGTCAACGCATCTAGTGATAGCTGCAGTAGTGGATAGCTCAAGTTCCAAGTTTGACGTAGGGGCCGATGATATGGCTTCGTTGTGCGTATCAGCAACGTACATTTGCGAGATTATGCCTAGAGTATTCGAAACATATCCGGAAAATGTCAGACCGGCCGAGTCTGCCACTCGAGTCAAACCTTCCAAAGCCCAGAAGTGTACTGTTGGATGAGGATCCTGGCACAAGGACATCAGGACACCAGCAATGGTTTTGAGATGGAACCCAGCAGCCATTCCACCAACCTGCGAATGTATACACCCTAATGCCATAGCACAGCCAGCTCGAGCAGTTGGTTCTCGGTTCGCAACGATAGTGTCAATTAGATACTTGACTTCTTGGTTTGTGTATGCGTTACCGGAACTGTTGCAAAGTCTCGCGAGAGCCTCGTAACCGATGTTGCGGACGTATTGGTCATTGTGTATAACAAAGGGTCGAATCATTTCCTGCATCAATTTCTCAACCGCTGGGTTGGTAACATCCCCGGAAGGAGATTGAGTCTCTTTTACTGCTACCTTCAAGGTTGAAAATAAGGCAGTGGCAATGTTTACGTTCATCGCAGCTCTCCGTCCTGGATCGCGCTGGAGCGATCCGGCTGACATGAAGGTGGTTACTTGCTCAAGAATGCTTTCTTGAATTTTGGAAGGAGTCAGCGGGAATGCGATAGCAAATAGCTGTATCGCTATGTTAACAACCTCAGTGGCAGGCGGATCCGGAAGTGTATCGAAGTTTCCTAAAGTCCCCAGGTATAGTGATAGAGAATCATGTTCCAACGAGCTGCAGATTGGAGACAGTAGAACCTTGGAGATAGCATCGTAGCCGCTCTCTTCCGCCCACTCATCTTCCTGTCCTTCGTGCTGATTTGGAAGTTTCTTGACCCTGAAGCCCCGCACCATCCCAGTAACGCCAAACCCACAATTGTCTCCAGTGTCCCAAATGGTATCAAAAGTCCCAGCAGAATTTGCGATCGAAGAGCTTAACGAGCTTGGGGTATAATTTTCTGGATCCGCGAAAAAAGAAACAGCAAGAGTAAGAAGATTAGATTGAAGAAGAGCTTCACTACCACCAGCAGGACTAAGGTTTACCAGCTTGGTATAGCATTGTAATACTCTTCGCTGCACCATCAGATCCAAGTCTTGTAATTGCAACGATGGTGTAAGTCTTTGTGTGATGTCATCCGTGGTTTTCTTTGTAGGAATGGTTTTGAGGAACGCGCTGGTGTTTTGAAGCATAGCTGCAATACGCTTAGACACATCTACAGTCAATAGCCGGCTGTTGAATTGCAGAAATGCTAATATTGAGCCAAGAGCACACTCCCGGACATGTGTGAGGAACGAAGACTCTAGATAACTTCGCTGAGACGTATTGTCTTTTGCAAGTGGCTTGGGTAGGGCGTTTTTCCAGAGAAGAAGAAGCTGAGAGAGATGAATCTTCACAAAATTCGGCCCAAGTGACATGAGGCCGCCGATCAAAATCCAGGCCACCTGTATTTGAGTGCTTGAAATTCGCAGCTCGGACTTGCTACTTGACTTAAGGAGACCTGTCGCGAGAGACAAAACACGGCTGTTGACATCGACGGAACCATACAAAGGCTGTAATGGTGCTGTGCTAATCATAGCTGACAGGCCATTCGCGAATCCGATACATCGTCGTGGGGAGTTTCGGCCCGACGAGAGGAGGGTCAATTCTCGACTGACACTATTCATACATATAGTCAAGCAAGGCAAAAGTTGCTGCGGACAGGCCAAAGCAAAGGTTCGCAGACAACATGACACGTATACTTGGACCGTATAACTCGGATGTTGGAGGACCTGCAACAGCCCGTCGCGGCATGAGTCTCCGAAAGCATTCGAGGCAGAACCCAGGACTTTCATCAATGATGCCAATGCACTCAGGACGGCTATAAGCGCATGTTTTGAAGGCTCTGCGCGCTCTTTGATGACTTGAGGGTAGTTTTTCAAGACGTTGTTTATTAATGCCTTTGCAGCATCAATTTGGCCAGCCTCGCCGAGAATGTTCTGCCCTATAACATCTTCGAGAATAATTTGCACAAATCGGCGCGTGGTCAGTAGGCGATATCTGTTGTTTGTGATATTTGCGTTGCTCAAGATGTCGATAGTGAGATGATCGACGATCTTAATATACATGGTCTCCACTGTCGTCTCGCTTAAGCTTTTGAAGATTCTAGTATAACAAACGGCAATGCCTGCTCTAGCCCTACTGCTAGTGGAGAATTTCGTGTAAAAGTTGGACAGTTGTCGCAGCATATCAGCCAGAGAGAATACAATGACTTGGCTCTTTTTCGGGCCGGGGCTTTCTGGTCTTTGGACTTCTTCCTCGTCCGCTCCAATTATCGTCGACTGGCGTTTTGTGTTTGACCTTTTGAGCTTCTTGAGTTTTGGAAGATCATTATCTGAGATGGGCGTTTCCGAGTAGTTCTTCACCATAACTTCTGCCAAACAATCGCCCGCGCTCTGTCGTACTGAGGAACTAGAAGAATCAATTGCCTTAAATACAGCCGCCTTGAGATTCTCGAAGTCGCTGCTATTGTCGAAGTAAGGGGTATGCTTCGCGAGCATCTTGAGGCATTGGCATGCCGCAATCTGGACTAACGCGGATTTATCGCCTGCCGAATATGTCCTTGATTGCTTCCAGGCGTCTCGGGCCATGGTTTCATCCATGCTGCCTTCGATCATTTTAGCAATCTTTCCCCATGCTTTGAATATTGCGGCTCGTAGGCCTGCGTTGTTCTGCGCATACTTGAGAAGTTTCAACAGCGCAGAACACGCAAGTGGGTGTAAACCAATCGCGCTGTCTCCCGCAGCTGCGAAGACATCCCCTAAACAGTAAACTGCCGCATGTTTGAGCCTCAAGTCTCCTTCCGTTTTTGCCTTACCACTGCTGACGATTCCAACTAGATCATTAATAGTCTCGAATAGCAGCTTCCTGTCTCCTTTTCCGAGTATATGGGCAAAACAACGCCCCAGGTTGTTGCGAATTACTCTCGTCGGAGGAGGAGCGGCAAGATTTAATATTTGGAATAGCTCTCTCTTGAGATATAGTTGCTGCGCTGTGCAATCGTCTGGGTCAAGGTTTTCGACATGCTTCGTGAGCGTTGATACGAACTTCAGGAGGTAGATGTCTTGTTGTTCGGAAGGTAGCGACTGTAGCTTCTTCACATCGAGTTCAGGGGTGGCAGAGAGCTCCGATCGCGAGGGTAGGACTACTTGTGAGCCATTCGCATTACCCGAAAGGTTAGTCGAGGACATTGACACGTCGTTATAGATGCCAGAGAGGACGTGCAAATGATTTGTGGTATGAATCGAATTTTGAGGTCTTGTAGATGCTGTCTACGTCTTACCCCATATGTTCCCGATCGGAACAACCGCGGGTAAACCATACCCCGGCATATAAAAAAGTACGACACATATGTTGACGATGCGCGAAACCTAAGAATGTAATCATTGGACGATTTCCGGCATGGCGGCATTTTCTAGAGGGCTCCGTAATTATATGTGTCGGATTGAGGCTTTTTCTTTGCAATGCAAACACTTTTCTACAACGTCTGCAGCGCAGTCAGGGCACAGTCGGTGGTCTAAGATTAAGCATGATAAAGGAGTCGCGGATGCTAGGAGATCGAGCAGCAATGCCTGGCTGGCGCAACAGATCACATTCGCCTCTAAGAGTCTGTATCTTGCTCAATACTCGTATTCGTTACTCACTGACAGGTAGTTTAGTGGGTGGTCCCGATCCGAACATGAACCTACAACTAGCCAACGCGCTTGCGAAGGCGAAAAAAGGTATTTGACGCGGTACATGCTCCTGTGTTGTACAATTTGCAGCAAGCTCACGATCTGTAGCTGGATTCCCAAAAGCAAATATGGAGGCAGCAATTGCGCGCGGACAGGGAAAGTCCTCAAGCGGCGCCGCACTCGAATATGTCATGTTTGAGACGATCATGCCACCGCAAGTAGCTATGGTTATTGAGGCCGAGACGGACAATACGAGGCGAGCACTCAACGACTTAAGAATCATTGTGAAAGCTTATGGGGGGCAACTGTCACCGACGAGCTACTTATTTGAGAAGAAAGGGAGAGTGGCTTTCGAGAAGGACGAGCAGCTGGGTGTTGACGAAGTTCTAGACGACGCTATCGAAGTTGGTGCTGAGGACGTTGAATTGGATGAAGATGGTGGAATTGTAGTATGGACAGAACCGTCCAAGACCTTTTCGGCAGCGAAAGCTTTGCAGGATAAACTAGGATTGAAACTCGACCGCTCCGATATTATTTGGGACGCCAAAGAAGATACGAAGACGCATTTCAGTGCCGCCGAAAACGGCGATGCGGCAAAAGAATTGGCAAAGTTCATAGATGAAGTTAGACGTGGCCTGGACGTGTTGGGCATTTACACCAATGCAGCGCAGGGAACATTGAGTGATACTGAATGGGAAGACATTCAGGAAAGATTAGACGCTTAGAGGGTGTATATATATGGGAATACATTGTACAATATTTTTACTGTACAGAAGTTGTACATACTTAGTGGAGAGACTTTCCCCAATCGACGTCAATGCCTGGTGATATTTTTGTCGACCATTCCTTTAACCCACATTGCCAGCGATATGTCTGCCGCGAAGCATCTCAATGCTTCTATGCCGAAGATGGATTATTATGCGTCTGCACAAACTTCTCCGATGTGAGCACCTATGCCACCAGAGGCTCAAAATATCACATCATCTGCGTAGATGTACCAGCCCGTATTTACGTATTAACCCCTCTCAGGACTCCCCATCCCCGCCCTTCTTCTCATTCTCCAGCCTCCGATCCCTCAAGAATAATCTCCTCTGTCTTAGCCTCTCTAATTCGCTACGGATCTCATCTTTCTCGAACGGAATTCGATTCGTTTGCTCAGGCTTTGGCCAGAAATCTGGGACGGAGAATTTGTTGTCGAGGTTTGTGCCATAGTAGTACATGATTGCGATCGGGAACATGATGTACATGCCAAACTGTAGTAGATATTAGCAAAATCACTCAGTATGATCACTCCTGCACAGTGGTGGAGGAGGGGCAAATGAAAAACTTGGAGGGAAAGTGTACTTTAAAGACCTCTAGATTGGGACCGCCCATGTTGAAGTGTATTTTGAGGGATCACGAACTCGGTTGGAATGTTCTCGGAAGCAGATGATATCTTCTGCGACGGAAAGCTTGTAGGCGCAAGTATATTTGAAATATTCGAAGTCGTTCGATATATGCTGACTAAGGAGCTTCCCATATGGTAGCTACGGTGAATCAAACCTTAAAAACCCTTGCATGACGCTAAAATCGTACCGAGGCGATCGGGTGTCAAATAGCACAAGCGGGGAGCTGTCAAAACCTGGGGAACATCTCCGATCTTGCGCTGCTAATGATATCAACCTTTACATATCACATTCATTAAGAACCTGTTGGATAATGCCGGACTCCGTGAATCTCGAATTCAGAGGCAAGCTTGCTGTCATCACGATTGACAATGAGAAGAAGCTTAATGCTTTGAACCAGGATGAATATTACCAGTTGGCATCCTACATGAGGGAGATTGCGACGCACGAAGAGGTATTTGTTACGGTATTGACAGGGAAAGGTACGCTTCCCACCCCTTTCGTGGAAGTGATACTAACGCATTACTCATTCTCTCTGCAGGCCGATTCTTTTCAGCGTACGTTACTAGCAGACTTTGCCTCTGCTAGCATGCTAACACGAACTAGTGGAGCAGATGTAGGCATAAGCAGAGACCAACCCGACGGTACAGATTTAACCCGTCATTGGCTGAAAAACTTTGTTGCGAACAACCTCAATATCACACACGCCTTCTACACTCATCCAAAGATCCTCGTAACAGCACTGAACGGGCCCGCTGTCGGGCTGTCCGCAGCCTTGATTGCATTTTCCGACTTCATATACTGCGTGCCTTCTGCGTTCCTCCTTACACCTTTCTCGAGTCTCGGCCTTGTCGCGGAAGGCGGCGCATCAAGAGCATTCGTCCAGCGGCTGGGTATCAGCAAAGCGAACGAAGCTCTTATCATGAGCAAGCGTATTACTTCTGAGGAATTATTACAAACCGGCTTCGTGAACAAAATCTTTGATTGTGGAAAGGGCGAGGATGAAAAGTTTCGAAAGCTGGTGTTTGAGGAAATCGACAATCGACTTGGGGAACATTTGATTGGCGATAGTCTGACGAAGATTAAAGCTCTCATCAGGAAGCCGGAGAAGGAGATCCTGGATGCTCAGGGGGTAGCAGAGGTATTTGGGGGATTAGAGAGATTTAGTGCCGGAATTCCCCAAGAGCAATTTCGGAAGATCGCAACTGGGGAGAAGAAACACAAACTGTAATATGGTATTAGAAAAGGTAATTGAAAGAAGATGCCTCCAGAATTTGCGCACCTTTAAATATCACCACAACTATCGCGAGCACGGCGAACCCCTTTTCTGATTTGGTCCTCGGCACCATGCCCCAATTGATGACAACGGCGCTTGACCATCCTAAGAGCAAACTCCAAAACCCCTCCTAACCATGGATTCATTCCTCTTCCTTCGCCCGTCCTTCTCTCTCTAAGGTCTCTGTTCTGGCCATCTTCTTTTCTTCGTTCTTCTTCCAATGACTACCTTCCTCGTAATTCTTACTGATACCTAGCGCATTCCGAAATCTGTTGTCCTGCTTGATCTTGGCCTCGGCCAGCTCGTGTATCTGATGCATCTTCAGTCCTTTAGCATTAGGACTGGCTCCTTTGCCTCTGTCCATATCGATGAGCAATTTCCTCCTTAAGGCTTCGGTTTGAGTTTCGATCTCTTCTTCTTCGACGCTGTATCTACTGTTAGCTCTTCGCCTGATCAATTCCATGAATCTCATCTAGGTACGAACCCTTCGTCCTCTAATCGATCTCTCAACTCGAACACCTCTAGTTCCACTGCACGTTTCCGGTCGTGTTCCAAAATTCCTTTATCTGGCTGTCTCGGTCGGTGCTTCATGCTATCGATGTCGGTGGAGTATGGCTTTCCTTGATCGCGGGGTCGAAGGTGTGCGAGATTTCGTTGCACATAGCCAGATGTACCGCTACCGCGAGGGGTGGTAAGTCCAACATTTGACGACATAGTAGCTTTTCTTCTTTTATGTGTCGCAACAGTGTACAAGTAGCGTATTTCAAATGTTGACAATTGCTGGGTATCTATGCTACTGAAGGCGTGTCTGGAGAAGCGCCAGGGATTTCTCATACGGCGGGCGGTGACGCAAGCGGTGTATATGTTCTCCGATTCTGCCATATTACATAAGTAATTGCCCCTCCAACTTGTGACTCTTCTCGAAAAACAATGCTAACATTGAACACTCCAGGTCGAATTTCACTCCATTTTGAGAGTTACTTGAACCAATCTGTGCCCAAGACAAGGAATCGCTGTACCCAAGACTTTAGAGACGCAAGATGCCCGCCATAGATGTACTACATTCCTCTGAAGACCCCCAACCTTTAACTAGACTTCCTTTCGACCCCGTCTTGCGATCCCATATTCTTCACTGCTCTTATGATTATTGGCACCCGAAGTAAGATTGAGTGTTCTCACTTGTCGTCTTAGTCTCATAAAAGTCTACAGATATCGAAGCTCTACGCTAAAATCTAGAACAATCTCTCTCTCTCCTGCTTTCCTCTCCTACCTTCGCGCAGACGGCATCGTGCTTCCCTCAGAAACACCAATACCCAACTCGAACACCACAGAAAATAGTACAAGTGATGGTTGGGATGAAGACCTGGATCCAGATCCTTCCCTAGAGTTCTCTGAAATTCATCAACAAATTAAGGATACGATAAAAGAACTAGGAGGTCTCGTAGCACCGAAGCTCAATTGGTCCTCTCCGAAAGATGCAACATGGATTAGCATAACGAAAAACTCCATGGAATGTGCCACTCCGAATGATATCTATCTGCTGCTCAAATCTTCTGATTTCATCACGCATGATTTGGAACATGCGTTCGATGACTGCGCCGAAGATAGCGCTCTGAGACAGGAAGACATCAAGTACGTTCTGGTTCTACGGAAATGGTTCAAAGCAAACCCTTCTTGCGAATTCAGGTGTTTTGTTAAACAGAGGAGGATAATTGGCATCTGTCAAAGGGACTTGAATCACTTTGATTTCCTGTTTCCTATGAAAGATCAAGTACGGAATACGATCATGGAGTACTTTGACAAAACCATCAAGACTACGTTTCCCGATGATAATTTTGTCCTCGACGTATACCTTCCAGAACCATACGACAAAGTTAGACTAGTAGACATAAATCCTTGGGCGCCACGGACCGATCCATTATTGTTCTCATGGCTAGAACTTCTCACCATGCCGCTTCCTTTGCCACTCTTGGGTGTTCCGGACTCGTCAGAAAACCCGCCACTACAAGTTTCGAGCAGTGATGAGGATACACAAGACGAGGATGTAGAAGAGATTGAATGGAAGCCTGAACTTAGGTTGGTGAAGAAGGACGACCCCGAAGCATATAGCTTTGCAAGTCCACAATACAGCGCTCATAAATTACCGAAAGACGTTGTCGATGCAAGTCTGGGTGGAGAAAGCAGTATGAGAGACTTTGCAGACCAATGGAAGAGAATGATGGATGGTGGTGTCGAGATGCAGGGAGCTGACAATGAGGATGATGAGAGTGACGATGAAACAATCGCAGTAACCACGTAGTGAACAGAGAACGCAAAATAGTTCAAACAAACTGTAATCATGAGCCCCATCCCAAAGAACGAAAGCAACATGATCCTCCTACATTTTTTGCAATTGGACACACTGAGGGTACGTTTTGTGATACTCGTGAGTCATGGTGTTCCTGAATAGAATACGGCATTCATGGGACACTCTTAGGTACCATATATTCATGAGCACTACGAAATTGTGAGTACCACGGAACAAGTATAGTAGGCGAACCTAGTATAGGTGGGATTTTCGGATCTCCGCCGATGAAGCTATTTAAGTATTTACCCCTCCACCCCACCCTCATCAACCACGGTTAAGGGACTCAAGTTAAGAAGTTTAGAAGAGGACATTGCCATACCCAACCTACACTTAGAATTGAGCCAGATTGGTGGCATACGATATTTGAATATCCAGAAATCCAGTATTGACTACCTCATCACAATCATGACAGAATATCCAGGCGTTGCTCTCATTACCGGCGCAGCTTCAGGTAAATCAACGAGTTACTCCAATTCCTCTCAAGACATACTACAAATAACAAATTCTTGATTGCACATTGTTCATCTATGCTCACGGTCCGACGATAGGAATTGGCCGCACAACAGCGTTAGCATTCGCTCTTGAAGGCTGCGCCCGAATCTCAATATGTGACCGCAACCTCCCAGGTCTCCAAGAGACTTCAAAACTCATCTCAGACATCTCACCAGAGATAGAAGTCTTAGTCCAACAAGTAGACATGCTTGAGGAATCACAAATAGATGCTATGGTCACGGACGTGGTAGCAAAATTCGGGAGATTGGATTATGCCGTGAACGCAGCCGGTATTGTCCTACCCTCGCTCTTTCATCTGAAAAGCTATTGAAGTTTGAAAATCATACTGAGATACTCCAGGAATCATCGGGAATAACGCACCATCTACAAGAACAACTTCCCAGCAATTTGATCTGATAACCTCTATCAATTACCGCGGAGCATGGCTTTGTTCACGAGCCGAGATAGCCCAAATGCAAAAGCAAGATCCATTGCCATGGCCATCAACCACCAAAAAGGTTGAGAGACAAACGGTTCGAGGGAGTGTGGTGAATATCGCGAGTCAATTAGGTAAATGAAGAGTGGGAAATCTTAGTGAAGAGTTTAGATTCGCTAAATCCAATGGGTGATTAGGTGTTGTAGGACGACCGGATGCCCCAGTTTACTGTGCTAGTAAGGCGGCGGTCATTGCGATGACGAAGTGTGATGCTATCGACGTGAGTATTCTAGACGGTGATAATAGCGGTTGTCTGGCAATGCTAACACGCCGTTAGTATGCAAAAGACAATATTCGGGTGAACTGTGTGTGTCCTGGAGTCATCGCGTAAGAAATTCCCTAAGACATGCAATATTGTGCTTTACTGATAGCACATACAAAGTACACCAATGACACAAGGAGAGCCTAACTTCGCCGAAACTTTGAAACCTGCTATAGCAATTGCACCTATGAATCGAATAGGGACGCCAGAGGAGATTGCTGATGCGTGTTTGTGGTTGTGTGGTAGTGGGGCTGGGTTTGTTTGTGGGCATGCATTGGTTAGTAAAGAAATCTCATACTACTATGTGACAGAACTGATGACTTGGACAGGTTGTTGATGGTGGCTATGTCATAAATTGAGACTGTTCGCTTAATGAGAGAAAGGAGGTAACAGATATGGGCGGTTAGAATAATTGCCGAGAAATGACCGTTTGTTGAAGTTCCAGCTCGATGTAACAAAGCAGTGGGTCTAGTATTGAGCCTTTCTATATATAAACCAAATTATGAATTCCTCAGAACTCCCTCTGCAAACCGTATTCAAGGTCAATAAGTTGGACTTCATCAAGCCTGATTACCAAACTCCTTCACGACCCACTCACAAAATGCCTCCCACTCCACTTTCCACTTTTTCAAATGTTGCGCCTTGATACCATCCCCTTCATACCCATCCTCAATGTTTCTCTTCCATTCCATATCGTCTTCGTCCACAAAAGCAGCCCACCTGACTGAATTCTCCGCCAAACTCCCCAATCCCTCGACACCCAGATCCTCCCACCCCTGCAAAGCCTGCCAAAAGTCATGGCTAAGTCCACTAGTACCCTGTCCCAACATAGCTGGATCATCATTACTCAGTGCTGCTTTCACACCCCTACTTATCAGTGCTGGTAATGGATGCGACATGATGCTTGCCGAATAGCGTAGGACCTCGTTTGAGATAGGACATGATTCTACAAGAATGTTGTTGGCTTTGGCGTGAGATATCAAGAGCGGATGCTTATATAGAGAGAAAGCATGGCCGAGGCGTCGAGATCCGAACAGTATCGCCGAGTAGAGGTTTTGGTCTGTTGGGGTGCCGCAGCCTACGGTCTCGCCCGCGTGGAGAAAGAGTGGTATTGTTAAGTTTTGAGTGACACATTCCTCTTGGAACCACTGGATTTCCATCAGCAAATTTAATCAAGGGATCATTTGGTATTTGCTTACCAGGATTTCTGGAGTAAGTGACTCCAGTGTCCGACCTGGATCTTCGTGACCAACCATATCGTAGCCTGATATTAAGTCTGGATATATTTTCTTGAGACGCAGACAGTGTTGCATATCTCCAAGACGATTGGTAAGCTGTCAAAAGATTGTTTAGAATATAAGAATAGCATACCTTCGATGATCTTCTCCGTTGGCCAAAATCTCAAGGACGACCAAATCATCCTCGCACCCCAGAAGCCCTTAGCCGAATGACTCGCTCGAAACTTCTGAATTTCATCACCTAACACTCCCAAAAGTACGCCAGGATCATTTGTCGGTGTTTCGCACCGATCATTATAAAACGCTGTGAAAGGTGCAGATCGGAATTCGACCCAATGAACACCATCTTCTAGTAGTGTCGTAAAGAACTTTCGAAGAAATTTCCTCATGATAGGCTCATAATACACAATACCAGGAAGGACAGAGAATGCAGAATTGAGCTTTCGCCAGACATCGTCTACTCCGAGGTGGTGTTGGAGAGATTCGGCTTGGGTAATCGAGCAACGGTCTTTCATCCATGCTATAAAGCCGGCACGACCGCCGTTAGGGAAAGTATCGGCAGCAAGGGTGACCGGAATTAGTGTATTAGCAACATATTCAGGGGACCAGATCGAAGCTTTCTTTTCCAGATGCGCAGTTTTCGAAAATAGATATCGTATTCCTGCACTTGCTCTCGCAGTATCATCTACCAATGGGACATCAGACGAGATAGACATACCCTCAGTCCTTAAAGTCTCGGTAAATACCCATTCCAAATCAACCATGGCACCCAAATGGCAGTGCAGTAATGCGCCCTTCGGTATCTTTTGAACAATCTGCCATAACTTGGTCGATTCAAGAGCAGGTTTGGCGATGTTGAACATCATTCCTGGAAAAAATTCTTCTTGGTTGAGTGATGGAGTGGCTGATGTTGACCATATTGACTTGAGTTCGTCAGACCTAATATGGGAGATGATCGAGGCAGCTTTGACGGCTGTGGGTGAGAGCGCGGAACAAAATTCATGGTCTAGAGAAGGAATCAGCCAATTCTTACATAATCTGGCAGAGGAGTAGCTACCGCTTCGCTGACATCTCTCTAGAGACATCAAATCCTGTCGAGCCTTAACAAATACCTGAACAGAAGGATGACTTAAGTCTTGGACCCCATTTTTGATGATCGTGTTCTTTACTGGCAAGGCAAGTTGTTCTCCCATATTGCTTGTGAAAGCCGTGGAGAAGCTAGAGTTTTTAATTTAGCTGCTATGATCCGGGTTTCATCGATCTATAATGTATTGAGTACAGGTGTATGAAGTGGGGTGTTCATGTAGGCGCGGGTACAGTCAGAAATAAAGCTATGACTCATCCGGCCATTATTTGTGGGTCAAATACCAGTTAATGGCTTGTTGATGGATGTTCAAAAGATCTCCTAGCTAAGAAACAAGAATTATGCGGTTATATGCAAGATCTTGCGAGACCTTCTCATTCTACTCTCGTTTCATCTTTAGGACAGCGTACTTCCGCCCTTCGGTAGCTTCGAGAAAGCATCTTCAGCCTGAGATCTAGTCACTCAATCCACAATTGGTAATAATGTCCTGTGCTCTAATACTCACGGTAAGTAAAGGATAAGCTGCCATGTGAGCCTTGACTTGGATAACACTGTGCTTCTCAGTGATCCGCTTGTCCTCTGATGGGACTCTGCCAAAGTAAGAAGTTCACAAATTCGTCTTCCAATATGCTTCCGCGAAAACACAGCAATCAAGTCGTTTTACGTGCGAATGCATTGTCCCCCTGTTGAGTGGCTCGAACAGAGTGTCTTGCTTGAACATATTTTCGGCAGTGTTCTCGACCTTTCTCGATATCAATGCACCAGATAATGATACTTGCCAAGGTGCAGAGCGCGAGAAGAAAAGGAAAGCCTGTCCAATTATTGTTCGTAGCATTGTTGATTGCCTGGACGACAACTGGACCGACGATACTTGACTAGATAATCCATGTTAGCAGCGTTCGCAACTTGCTAAAAGAAACGTACTACACGATTTGTTATGCCGAAAAGAGCAAAAAACATGTTTTCATAGCCCCGAGGGGTAAGCTCGCTCAACATTGTCTGATTGTAAGCATAATACGGTGCTTGGGTAAGGCCAGAGATTATAGCAAAAAGCCAAAAGTCTCTCTCCTTGTGATATCCTATAGCATCCGACCATATGCCACAGGTTCCATACAACGGTATCAAAACGCTGAAAAGATTGGTGAATTGAAACATGCGCTTCGTCCTGATGTTGAAGTATTTTTGAATGTACCAAAACCCAAAAGTGGATATTATCGAACAAACAGCCTGGATAATACCGATGTATGTGATCTTGAGAAACGAGAATCTAATCACCTGAGCTTGGATAATATAGACTAGCGTAGAAGTCGTGGCAACTCCATCGGCTAGTAAGAAAACCGATATGAAATATATAAACGTTTGAGGCAGTTGCCTGACCTCGCGGAGGGCGATTGCAATCTGTTTCCATCCAATTGTTGCGTAGCTGCTCCCTTTCGGCAAATTCGGACCCGGTCGAGGCTGTTGAAACACGAACCACCAAACTCCTAAGACGATCGCGTCTCGGTAAATTAATTTTGTGTTTGCTGGAAAGTTTCAAAGTATGCAACTCACATATATTCGTCACTAAGATCGCAAGGTTATTCGCGAACAGGTTTCCTTGCATTGGTACGAGAACCGCCAGAGAAAGGACTAAAGCCAAGACATATCCGATGTTGGAATGCGCTGCAGAGATATTGCTGATATGATTTCGTTCCATACTTTCTATGTGATCGTATTGCTCTTGGGTTATTTTGTCTTCGACTAAATCGTGCTCACGCGCCTTCCTGACATGAGGCATATATCGCGCGAGGCGTGGAAATACTGCGTTATAAAAGACCAGACTTGTTCCCTGTGCAAGTCGGCTGAATTTATAAGGATATAGAAAAATACATTCGTGGAACTCACGTATGAAGCGTAGGATATGATGAATAGAACCATCGCAGCCGGCCATTGATTTGGTTCCCGAATAGTTACCATACCAAATTGTGACGCCCACATAATGACAGTAAAGAAGAGCAGAAGCCATCGCCCGAAATTTCCATAATCGGCTGCTGAACCCAGGCCAATGAAAACCAAAGAGTTGAGCGCAAAAGTAAGACCGGTGGCAAGCAGAACAATACTTGGTACAGACCTTGTTCCTGAGCCCCAAGCCACTACACAGGGTCCTTCAGTACAATTACCTTGCTGTAGAGGCTTTATCGTCGGATCCCAACCATCCCCGGACAAAGTAGCTTGGAGCAGAGTTGCTGAGTATGTCCAGATCCCAACTCCGTTGTCGCTCTAAGAAGATTAGTAGACTGCCAATTGAGTAAAACCTGAAGCAAAAGGCTTGCATTGTAGTAAAGGTAGTAGGACCATAATTCTCTTCTTGTCGTTGAAGGATGGTCGAAGGCAGCCTCATCTGATCTCGAGAACTCAACAGAACCATCAGCGTCCCCATTGCTTCGCGCCAATAGCATCTCGTCATGTACTCTGCTATCAGCTACACTGTGATTGCTTTGAGACATTCTCAACCACTTTCCAAAGTGTTCTTGCACACTGAATGTAATTTAAGAGAGGCGCTGTAACGAATTGAGGTGTCAAAATAAGCGGAAAGATATGTTGCAAGGAAATGAGGTACATTTAAGACAAATGCTTGGGTTGCCTTCCTGTCGTCCACTCGGGCTAGGAGAAGCACAACAAAAACTTTGTAATACCTTCGCATCGTCAGAGGTCCTTTTGCCTCCTATGTGTCCACAGAAAGCGCCATGACCCGAGGACTAGTATTTGTTGTACTCGGCGATTGCGATTGTGATTGATGCAACAAGGATTGCATCGTTGTGACGATGCACTATCACTATTACACAAGTTGGATGGTTGACAGGAGGTCGGTGAAGTGGAGAACTCCCGCCCATTAATCGGTCTTGGCATCCACATGACCAACAATTGAACCTGGTACATGTATTTCACCAGCCAGTCTCCACTGGATGATGAACCATTTGTTTGTGTTTCGTGCTGTTATTCAGTCGAGACCATCATTGTATTGCTATCTACTTAGCTATGGTGTACCGAAGCACCAGATGAGGTTATGAAACTCGGACTGGCGCCATATTCTTCGAAATGAAAAGAATGACGTCCTCCACAAAATCCCCGATCTGGTCAGAGGAGGAGCTCAAGATCAAGGTGGGACAGGTAAGAAGTGTTCCACGACTTTCCGGCTTGCCACTCTGTCAGATGTACAGATTCTCGTCTGCAATCGTCCAGGGCCACTAGTATGGCAGTCTTGCTTCTGGGTAGTACCGTCTGGTGGCATTGGCAATTATGATGGCACTCCGAGTCTTTCCTTTTCTGTGTGGCCGAAAGAAGAAGCTCCAGCCGCTATGTGCTGACTGAAGACTCGAGCTCTTCATTGTAGGATTCGATGGCCTCGAACCGAACGATGATATCAGGAGATTAATCACGATTTACAAAGTTGGGACGATTATCCTATTCTCGAGAAATATTCGAAGTGCCGCTCAGCTTTCAAAGCTCACACATGATCTCCAAGAGATCGCCAGAGCTGCTGGGCATGAACAGGGCCTCTTTATCTCGATTGACCAGGAGAACGGCTTAATTGCCCGGATTAAGCATCCAGTGGCGACTCAATTGCCCGGTCCCATGACACTTGCGGCAACAAAAAATGTTTCAAATGCATTCAAGGTCGCTGCCGCTACTGCAGAGACATTGAAAGAGTATGGCATCAACATGAATTACGCACCTGTAGCCGATGTCAATTCCGAACCCAAGAACCCGGTCATTGGAGTACGCTCATTCTCTGACAATCCGGAGACTGTTGGCAAATTTGTAGCAGCGCAAGTCAAGGGCTTGCAGCAAAATAATGTTGTCCCTTGCGTGAAACATTTCCCTGGCCATGGCGATACTGCTGTGGATTCCCATTTCGGCTTGCCTGTGATCAGCAAAAGCCGAGTTGCGATGGATGATTGCGAATTGATTCCTTTCAGAAGGGCTGTCGCTGAAGGGGTTGACGCTGTGATGACAGCCCATATCGTTGTCCCTGACTTAAGTTTCAACAGCGATATGCGTAAAGTACCTGCTAGTCTAAATCCAGAGGTCATTGCCATTTTGAGAAGAGAAATGAAATATGAAGGGCTGATAGTAAGCGACTGTTTAGAAATGGATGGTGTTAGAGCTCCATATGGCACAGAAAAGGCCGCCGTTATGGCTCTGAAGGTATGTAGATTCGCTTGTATTTGTGGTGTTCTGATACAATCGCTAATTTGCTACACTATACAAGGCTGGGACTGACTGTCCTATGATATGCCATACAATGGCTGCTCAGGTAGGCGCTATTGAGATGGTTATCGCAGCGGTACGAGCTGGCGAGATATCTCCTGAGACTTTGCAACAGTCAGTAGATAGAGTTCGTATCCTTAAGAAGAAGTATGTTTTACCCCTCGGTTCCATCAGCCGTGCAACAAAGTTGCCAGCTAGAGATATCCGAAAGATGAAACAGGAGACGCTAGCCTCAGAAATTTACGCAACGAGCACGACCGTCGTGAGATCTGAGCCTGGTGTTCTGCCTCTGACTACCGGCACAAAAGCCAAAGTCGTGTTTGTGAGCCCAGGAAACGTTAGCCACACTGGAGGCGCTGTCGAAAGCGGCAAGGAGAACACGAGAAGCTCTCACACTGCCCCATCATACATTGATATCCTGCGAGACGCCGACCCGACGATCGCCGAAGTCCAATATGATGACGGAGTGCCAGTCTCGGATGTCAACCAGACACTGATTGATGAAGCGGATGTTGTAATCTTCGCAACTCGAAACGCGAGCCTGAGCAAGTACCAAAAAGATCTGGGACTCCATCTGGGCAAGACAACAGGGAGGAAGTTGATCGTGATTGCAACCTGCGACCCCTATGATTTCTTGCTGGAGGTTGAGGAGATCAGGAATTATATAACCATCTATGAGCCGACAGTCCCAGCATTCAAAGCAGCCGCCAATATCATATTTGGTACTACCAGGCCTCTCGGCTCTCTTCCAGTTAGCCTCCACATTTCGACGCCTGAGATTTCGATTGGGTCACCCTCAAGCCTCGACAAGATTTGGTATATGTGGCAGCATATATTTCCAACATGGCCCGTTGCTCGTCTTCAGTTGGAGAAGATTATATCTACTAGTACTGCAAGAATCTTTGTCCACGAGAAAGGTTTCTGCCTCGCCTCTTTCGTTGATCCTGGTCAAGCAAAGATTGCGATCATTGGGGTTTTGCCTGCTTTTAGAGGCCAAGGAATTGGGACGGCGCTCGTCAAATTCGCCAGACAGATGTTGCAAGCAGAGCAGAAATTATTCTCCTTCGGAATTGGCTCAGTGTTTCCTCGACTATGGCCTGGTGTACCAATGGGCCTCCCTCAAGCTGATAAAGATTTCTTCCTTCACAGAGGTGCCTAAAACCTAATCGTACTCATGTAAGCTTTACTAACGACATTGTCACAATAGGTTTCCGCAAGTCTGTGTCGCCAACCGCACGCGATATGTACAAAAACATTTCCGACGAGGTCGTACCCCAAGAAATCCTCGACCGAGTTTCGAATCTCCCTCTGAAGTTCTCGCCATGGTCAAAGGACTTGGAAGAAGAGTGTTTGATCAAACAACATGCGAACTTCAAGAACATCGGATGGGTCAGAGCTTATGAAACGCTTGCCCGCAATAACCAGCACCATGAAGTCATGGTTGCATTCGATGAAGCAGGCTCTCAAGTAGGATGGACCTTGATGTGTTCTCAAACAGCGATTGTCAGCCATGACTTCGCCTTTTTGTCCCTTCTACCTTCGAAGGAGAAGACTGGATTGATAGGTTGTGTGGGAGTGGATGTGAATGCGAGGGGAAAGGGCGTTGGTCTAGCACTTCTGGTGAGAGCGATGGAAAATATGAAAAATAGAGGTATCAAAGGTGTTCTCATTGACTGGGTCGTGATTCGGGGGTTCTATGAGAGACTGGGATTTAAGCCATATTGGGAGTACGAAGAGTACGAGTGGTAAAGCCGATCGATGACCCTGGGCCTTTCGATCACAAGCATACCCGTGCTCAGTCGAAGGTTCCTGCACCTGCAATTGATGGGGGTTAATCACGTGTGAAGAAATCACGTTTTTTCGTGTCTCATGCAGCCCGACGTGCACGCGTTGCCGACTGCACATCTGCCAATTAAACCTCTATGCACTCTTTCTACTCGCACCATTTTCATGTCTCTTGTTGCCACCCCACTCCGATTTACGCCTTCTTTGCTTCATCAATATGTCTCTATCAGGATTCCAGGCCTGACACGTTCGATCCAGGCTAGACGTGCCTTTTCTCCTGTGCCCTGCTGGAAAATTCAACGTCATGGGGTAGTAACTCTCAAGATTGCAGGTAAAGTCATGCGAGGCTAAAACCGACTTGCTTCCTGTCTACTAACAATGATATTGAGAACACGACGAGGATCTGCTATATCAATACACCGCCGGGCGATGGCTGTGGAACGAAACTTATCAATTAGCCCAGCGGCATAAGAAGTTTAACATAAAAGAGCTTGCTCAAGCAACAGTAGCAGCATTGGGGGCATTGGAATGTATTGAGCTCAAACCGCTGCCGCAGGGAAACTTCAACAAGAGCTTCCTAGTAACGACAGATAATGGTACCCAAGCCATTGCCCGCGTCCCCAATCCCAATGCCGGACGACCACATTTTTCAACTGCTAGTGAGGTCGCTACTATGGACTTTGTATGTCTATAAAATTTGAGAATGTGAGATGGTGTGATTAATTTGTAATTAAGGTCAGATCTGTTCTCGGCATACCCTCCCCAAAGGTGCTTGCATGGAGTTCCACGTCGACGAACAAAGTCCAGGCGGAATACATTATCATGGAAAAGGCTCAGGGGAAGGAACTCAGCCATGTGTGGGATAGTCTGACCGGGAGGCAAAAGGTCGTGATTGTTCAGCAGCTTGTAGAGTTCGAGAGGCGTTTTGCCTCTTGCCGATTTGCTCAATTCGGTAGCTTATATTACGCTAAGGACTTGTCGCAAGAATCGGCCGTGATCAAGCCTTTGTATGCCAATTCGACCGAGTTTACGGGAAGGGAATCCGATTTTGCGATAGGTCCTACAAATAGTCGGGCGTTCTTTGACGATAAACGCGGCGAGGTTGGTATTGATCGCGGGCCATGTGAGTAATAGGATTTGTGTTTCACTATAAGACATAAATTAACGTGTTATCACTGCTAGGGAATACCGCCGAGGAATTCGTTGTGGCGACTGCTAAACGTGAAATCGCGTGCCTCAACAAGTTCACCACATTCCCAAGACCTGAAGGTATTTTCTCTGGCCCGGACCAATACAAGCCCACTAGAGAAGCGAAGCTCACGACATTACACAATTACCTCAAAATTGCCAAGTATCTCCTTCCGAAGAACGTTGATGTTCATGGTGCTGTTTTGTGGCATGCGGATCTACATGCGGACAACATATTCGTGGATCTGGAGGACCCTACCAAGATTGTGAGCATCATCGATTGGCAATCTACTAGGGTCGCTCCTCTCTTCCTCCAGACTCGGGTTCCAAGCCTACTCTGTTTTGAGGCCGACGTGATTGATGCCGTCAAATTCCCACTTCCTGACAATTTCGAAAGCCTGAGCCAAGAAGAGCAAAAGGAAGCTCAAGACCGTCGAACGGAACAGCTGTTGTACAAGCTTTACGGCGCCGCCTCCATGAAAGCAAGCCCCGACATCCATCATGCCATCCGACTTAGAGAAACGTTAGGAGTTCAAATAACGGGTCTGGTCGGCTCACTGTTCAGCGACGGTGAATGCATGGTGAACAGCCTGTTAGTCGCAGCAGAGGACAAGTGGTCGGAAATTTTAGGGCCAAAGGCAAAAGAGGTTGGAAACTGTCCCTTGCAGTTCTCTGAAGAAGAAAGGATACAGATCCACGATAACGACATCTTATGGAGAGAAGGAGTTGAATTGCTAGCTATTCTAAGAGATCAGATCGGCGTTTATCATGGCTGGAATGGCTTTGTCAGCCATGATGAATACGAGTCGGTAAAGGAAAGAGTCAAAGTTGCCCGCGAGACGTTTCTAAGGGAGATGTCCGAGTCGCCCAAAGACCGTGAACGATGGGCTGAGGTGTTTCCTTACCCAGTGTAATAGGTAGCGCGCGAAGATAGCTTGATCGAGGGATTGTTTTGGTTGATCGTGGCAGAGTGACGCTGGAACCGTTAAGTGCGATGAAATCTGTTCTTCGAGTTTTCAATTGGGATCATCAGTGACTGCCTCAACCACACCTATGTATATATGGTGGCTCCATAGGACGACGAAGTATCCACCCTTTCGACGTGTTAGAGGTTCACCATTGCGTCAAAGTGGGCCTCTTTCGATTTCTCGCTTAGACTTCCCAAAGGAGGAACAGCAAAACAACAGAACACGCGTTTTGCCAGAGGCCAAAAAAACGACGTGAGAAAAGAGAACACCAGAATTGCCAAAAAAAAAAAGATCATTTCGTAGAAAAAAATGGCATAGATTTACGCGGCTCAACTTTCGTTGAGCCGCCACTATCCTCAGATAAGATGTCGACTTCGTTTCGTATCTGAGGCCGAGATGTCCCTGTTCACTCCGCACTACCCATTGGGGGGATCAATGTAACGGTATTTCAGATGGCCGATTCCACCAGTGGTCTGCAGGACTACGAGATCGTGTTGCCGGCGAGAGTTGTTTCGCACTACCCGATTGGTAGCCAACTTGACGTGTTGTCGTTGAAGAAAGTGCTTTTAAAACAAATTATATAGGACGGTAATTCACTCGGCCAGCCAATCACCATTCGGTAAGGTGGGTGCCGACGATTCGCCTATATATCTGACGCTAGTGATATGTGTGCTCACGTGGGCAGGAGCCTGACGCCGACGAAGATGGAATGGCGTTGGGCCTGCTGGAAGATTCACCGCCTACTAAGTACTCAAGTACTCAAGTACTCAAACACTTGAAAAGCTATCAAAAAACTCCGTGTCCAGCTTTTGGACAAGTCTGCAATTCAGAATGTGGGAAGTAAAAAGTCTAAGGGGTAGACTTTTACTAAATGAGGCAGATGCTAAAGTTATGCAGGAAGTAAACATCGGGACCGCATCAACACTTCGCTCCTTCCGTCTGCTACCCACCACTGTAACATGTTCCAACTTTGCACCTGGAAAATCTCCTTCATCCTTCTCGTGAGACATCATGGTCTCTGGACTACTCGCAGCTTTGCAATATCATTCTTGTCCTCGAATTTAGCATATAACACCGACACCAACCACTCCGATGGAGAACTGGCCTGGTGCCACCGTCGGAGTCGCATACGCTCTGACGGGGGTATCGCTCTTCATCGTCATATCTAGAAACATACTTCGTCGTCTTAAACACGAAGACCAATTGCTCGATGACTGGATTATGCTTGGTTCGATGATTTTTTACATTCTCACCACAGCTACAAATCCAGTTGCAGTAGGGCCAGGCCGTTCGCAGTATTTTTATGGTACTGATGGATCATTAACAGTACTTTCTTGGCACCAATGTACGAGTAGAACATGTCCGTCAGCTGTCGCCTGACGCAGTCCACTGGGGTTAGCTTTTCCCAAGCCCTTCCTACGAGTTCTCAATGCTAATAGCCAAAGCAACTGTCGGTTCTGTGTACATCGCTATCGGTCGATTTTCCTACGTCACCTTCGTTTGGACACTCAAGTTCTGTATGGTCATATTTTACACCCGCGTTATCACGGACAACTACATTGATCAAATAGTTCTCAATGGAACGACGGCTGTGCTTGGCATAACGTGGGTGGCATGCATATTTACGCTCTTTCTAGCCTGCAATCCCCTAGAAGAGTACTGGCAAGTACTTCCAGATACACCAGAATGTGCAAGAGGAGAAAGTAGTACTCTAGTAGTAGGCATACTACACATTCTGACCAATACATTGTTGATGGTTTTGCCGATTCCCGCAATACTTCGATCCAGCTTTCCCGTTCGGTCTTTTCTTCACGTCTCCACGATATTCGCTGGCAACATTTTCCTGATCGCTACAATCATCATCAAAGTGGTCGTTGTATACAAGGGATACCCTCAATGGCAAGCACAAGAGTTAATTTGGCGACAAGTTGAATGTTTTGTGATGATTGTGTTGGTGAACAAGCCAATTTTGTACCGGCTCTGGCGCCACGGCTTTAATCATATACGCAAGGGAAAGTTTGGCGTGGATGCATGTAGCACAGGATATGCGCCACCCGTTGAAGGGCAAGGTTCCCTGGAAGATAACCCTTCCAGTACTGGTGAGGGTATTGACATGAGCTTGCTCAGAGGGAACATCAGATCTTCAGTAAGTCTACTGCTTTGCATCAAAGCGTGGGCCTCGCTGAAGATATACAGGCACAGAAGACAATCGAGAAAGCCCGACGAAGCGTTGGTCTACAGCCGAATCAAATCGGGCGGAAAGTAGAATTACTGCAAAGTACAAGGACAGGAGATTTGCAAGGCGAAGATGCCGAACTCTTTGGTCAAGCAGAAGACGTGATGTTTGGAGGCAAATCTGGGCCCATTGCGAAGATAAGCACGACCGTGTCTCGCTCTGGAGCCGAGGTTACTCGCTCACAGAAGGCGTTCAAGAAGCTCAAAAGCTTTCATAGAAAGGATGTTGCCGAAGTTGGCACTACACATGAAGAGCCTGCGACCGTCTGAACAGAATTGAAAAAGACAGAACGGTAGACAGCGCTTCTACTTATACTTCTGCATTATGTTTCTTTCGAGCTGGGTGTTTTGGCCACGCTGCTAGTGACGCACATTTTGTAAATTTGCTTTCTTGGGGCTCACTAGCGTAGATAATGATGGGGCTGGACCTAATGTGCTTTCAGAATACCTATATTAGTATGTCACAATATCCCTCTCGAGAACTTCGAAATGCCTCACTGCTGGTTGTTATTGTCTCTTAGCGATGTGCGGCCACTAGGATCTAGGAGTACTTCGAATACCACACTTCTTTAGATTAGATATTTACTTTGTCAAGACGAAAGATCTCCCTCGTTAAGAAATCTTCCATCAGCAAAGTATGACGCTCATAAGATATGGGTCTTACAGATCCATATCTAGAACGGAGGCAGCCTCTCCGGCGGGGTGAAGCACCCCGCGTTGAGCATCGGCCCGCCATGCCATTTATTCCGATCACAATATCGATTATTAAATATCTTCCATGACGGACGCGCTCGCAAGATATGGATCTAACGGAGATCTGACCGCGTTTGAGCCGAGATCTGGAGTACTGGTTTCATGCAGGTACTCAGCCTCAAGGATAGATTCGTCAATCATGGGGCCATACTACACGATAAATGAGTTATGTCACTTTGCGGGTGCTGGTTTATTTATTCCGATGAGCGAGGATCCATTTATTCCACGTTCATCTCGGATGTTGGGAGGCTCGTGATGGGTGTTCTTGAAGCGGACTTGATGCCTGTTGGGAACAGAGTTAAATATCAAGGAGGACGACTTTTGTAACATACTTTTACGCGTCGGATACTTTCAAGTTTGTTCTTTTTATCTTTACCAAACATGTTGTTCTCAGCGACCCTTACTGCAACAGTTTTGTTGGCTGCTAAAGCAACTGCTACGATCTTTTATGCTGGCGTGGCAGAGAGCAGTGGAGAGTTTGGGGTCTGGAGTAGGCCTTCCTCATCTTTGAATCTTCCTCTGAAACGAATGAGCTGATAAAGCGTAGATGCTGCCGCAACACCAGGTGTCGGATTGCCTGGCCGGTTCGGCGTTGATTACTCGTTTATTGATAAGGCGGGGGTTGACACTTATGTAAACACAAATAAAGTGCGTCTACAACCAACCGGCATTGTTGGATCCATATAAGATCAAGTAACTGACGTAAATCTTGGTAGATCAATCTCTTCCGCATTGCTTTCCTCCTGGAGAGAATGTGTCCGCTAAGTTATGGTCTTGGATCAAAGTTCAACGAGACTGTAAATCAATACACACCTCCTCCGACTCCCTCGGCTAATCTAGTCTCAGCATTTCAATTTTTATGCCGATGCGGTCAATTACATCACCAAGACGAAGGGTGCATATTGTATCTTGGATCCGCATAATTATATGCGATATAACAATCCTAGTCAGCAACCTATGACGGGAAGCGTAATTGGAAATTCGAGCGATGTTACTGCTGCTACTACTGCTGGATTGTGAGTTGCTTTGACTCTGTACTCATAGTTTCCAAAAGCACAAGACAGAGTGAAGAGATATCGGTTAACATATCGATAAGAGAGAATGCGGATTTGTTTTTGGACGAGTGCTAATTGGTTTGACAGCGGTGCGTTCTGGCAGGAGTTGGCGAAAAGATTCGCGGACAATGAGAAGGTTATATTCAGTATTATGAACGAGGTAAATCACAACACAATTGAAGTAGAGCGGTGGATACAGATCTGACACAATGGTGGCTTAGCCTCATGACATGGAAACAAACTTAGTTCTAGCGAATAATCAAGCCGCGATCGACGGCATCAGATCATCAGGTGCAAAGCAGCTGTAAGTTTCTCCCGTTACTTTCCAATGATAATCAAACATTGACATTCAAAGAATTCTCGCTCCTGGAAATTCCTGGTCGGGAGGTCATTCTTTCACTCAAAGCTGGACTGGATATTCTCCATCATCAGCAGATGCAATGCTCAATCTCAAAGATCCTCTTAACAACATCGGTATTTATCCCTTACATACATTTCACCTTACTTTGCTGACACACCCTCAAGCTCTTGATGTCCACGAATACTTAGACGTAGACTACTCCGGCTCACACGCCCTCTGCGCCTCCCCAGCCCCGGAAAACCTCGCTGCGTTAACAGCCTACCTCCGCGCCAACAATCTCAAAGCGATGATCACCGAATTTGGCGCTTCCAACGGCACTCAATGCGCCACTTACCTTTCCAACATGCTTCAATACATGTCCGATAACTCGGAATACATAGGATGGACAGCGTGGGCTGCGGGGCCTTTCTGGGGTCCCAATAGTGCGTGCTGCACTGATAGTCGGCAGTGGGGAAGTCTAGAGCCGGGAAGCAAGGCGAGCGATGGGAGTCCGGGGATGTATGAGACGGTTTGGATGAAGACTATTCAGAAGTTCGTGCCGAAGAAGTTGGTTTGGAGTGGGGTTAGTAGTGTTAGGGGTGGGGTGTTGAGTAGGAGACATTAGGGAGATGTCAAGAGAATGTGTTGATTTCATTCAAGAGAGACGATAGTATTGTTAGAGGGAAAGGGCCTTTAGACCATGCGATTAAAGGTACAAAAGTGGTATCATCGTGAATGTATATATGGGGTCGGAAGTATGGGAATATTTCATCTATAGAATGTTTATTTCGCGCTGTTCTTCAATCTGTCCAATTTCACGTTGAAGAAAGCCCAGAAGTGCACGAAATTGACCCATTGAGGCTCCCCCAAATCATATCACATCATATGCCACATATAAGTATCACAAGGTTCCCTCCACGAGAATTAAGTCATCCCCATCCCAAAACCCCGCTGTCGAGTTCCAAATCAATTAAGCGAACACCCCTGTCCCCAACCCTACCCAACCCATCTCACCATCCCGCATCCCATCCCCGTCCCCTTCCCCATAATCCTCCATTAAACAACTAATCCCCACCCAAACTAGTCCAAAAATCCCTTCTCAATTTCCTCATCCACACCCTCAAAAAGTTTTGTTGCATATCGCCCATTCATCTAATCTCACTCAATTAAGGTTTAGCTTCCTTCCTGTTTAGGCTTGTATGGCACGTCAGCATTTTGTGGGATGGGCTTGGTGGGGGATGCGCCTTCCGGATTTGGAAATTTGGGGGATGGGATAGGATGGAATGGGGAGGAGATGGGAAGGAAACTGGAGGGGAGGGATGGATGGGGGACTTTGTTGCATGTCGTGCGGATTTAGGTTTTTGCTTTGGGGAAGGGCTTTGTGATTTTGTGGTCGACTTGGGAGGGCCCTTCATTTTCGAACTATGAGGAAGAGGGGTTGGTTGTTAAATGAAGAGTAGTACGCCCATGTCTGTCGAGATGTTGCTAGATAATACGGACTTGTCACTTACTGATGCTCGTATTTATGAGTTGGTGCATGTGTGGAACTCCTAGGGTATTCCTCGCTAGCTTTAGCTCCAGTTTTGGGGTTGCTACTTCATCATGATGCATTTCTAGTATTATTTTCTTGATCCTCTGATCTGTCTTTGCACTTATCAACAAGCAGCCGAAATGAACATCATTCCGGAGCACTGTCGACTGTATGTTTCTGTTTCAATAGTTGACATGGCAACTTCTGGTCTGAGCCCTTCGTCGTCTAGATTACATTTACTGTATAGCTAGGATACGTGCAATGTTCCGGTCGGAGGATAGCGAGTCACCCTACGTTTAGCATCTGTTGATACAGATAACTCTTTCTCGACTCTAAGAACCACCATTAGCTAAGAAATGTTTTTGAGATAGTAAGCTCAACATCAGTGTGCTCATTTCGCTAGACTGGGTAGCCAAAAGAGGAGCAAAAGATATGCTAACTGCTTAGAGTTTTAGAGAAAAGCTGATCCCGTAATCTCTGATTCTCTGCTGATACTGTCAAAACACTTGAGATACAAACTTCGTCTGGAAACAAAAGTCCTAAGCTTATTGATCGGTAACGAGACACTAATGAGAGCCAGCGTACAAGTGGTTTCTCAAGGTATTATCTAATATGTATCTATATCGCAAAACACAAATTCTCAGCGGTGGTATGCCTTGCAAAAATGGAAACTACTTAAGTATTTAGCATTTCGTACACATTAGTCTGCTCTGAACAGCGTTGTGAGGCTAGATCCACCCCTCGGGCACTTCCTCCTCCCCGTCGCTTATGTCTATAAGCAAAGCTATCGAGCAGAGAACCACTGCCTCCCACTCTCTACCACAGTAAGCTCTAAACGAAAGCTGGCCTCGAGCTCCCTGTTTCTTCTGTTCTTCCGATGTCTCAAGAATGAATTCCGCTACTAACGCGCCGACTGGGACTGATTTGGGCGATGCTGCGGTAGCGAATAGCTTGAAGTGAGCGAATCTAGACACTTGCTCCCACTTGAAAGACGTGAGCAGCGGAGCGGCTGGAGAGGGCGGTTTGTTGAAGTTGAAGTCGAGTTTTTGCAGACCAAGCTTGTAATGTGGAGATGGTTCAAAACTTTCCGAGGGGCCGTCGCTTGTCGATGCCATCTCTTTTTGTATTGTCCCCTGAATGTCTTTCTTATCTTCGACCTGTCTGGTTTCTTTCTCGTCCATGACATCATCTCTAATTACCATCGTGCTGTCCGGGCTCCATAAATGCTGGTCTTCCTTTTCCTCCACCTCCTTTCCACGTGAATGTGGGTACAACGCCAAAAGTGGTTTCGTGTGTATAACTTCCATGATCCAAGTCGCAGATATATAATCTGAAGTCCAAGTAACACCAATTGAGACAGTGTTCTTGGTTGCTTCGCTTTCGGGCAACTCAACCAGAATTTGTGATCTTGTAGTTTTTCTAAAATTGTCGTCTTCACTGGGTAGAGGCGCCTTCGAGACACAGACTGCCATTTCCTTCCGCGTTTCGTCCTCCTGGCCCTCTAGACCAGAGCCTAAAAGAGTATATCTCAAAGGAATCTCTTCTGCTATGGTTTGACTGGTGTTTGGTACGCCGGAGAATCGATAGACGGCTGGCATGATAGGATTTAAATGAAATCCCAGAGAATGCTCATTTTGAGGATCTTGAATCAAGTAGAGCCTGGAAAACAGCTCTGAAGAATTGTTCTTAAGTACACGATTTGGCGTTGGTATTGAATCCGATTGTTCAGGCTTGTTCTTGCCTCTGAGTGCACCATGAAGGGACTTGGAGACGATTGTCATTGTTTGAGGAAAGATGTGTAAGACGCAAGTGCAGGCTCACTAGCATTTGAAGTTCTACTAGAAGATGGACTTAAATATTGAGCACCAGAGAGTGAAACATGACAACAACATGATGCACAATGTACAGAGTCGACATCGACCAAATCTAATCAGCTTACCGTTCACGCTGTGCTCTGAGAAGACGAATCATATCTGGATGTAGTATTTTTAGAATTAGACCGAGACGTGAACGAACGTTGCCACCAGAAATGAAAGAGGCCACGCCAACCACAACTTGCGGCTGAGACGGCAACATGCTGTAGAGTATCATCCGGAATTTCGCACTTATTCTTGGAACCAGAGACTTTGCGCTGCAAATAATTGTTATCCCTAGGCATCTGCCTCACCAGATGCGACCCTGATGAACTCTCTGTTCGGTGCGGACAGATGGGTCTATTGACTCAATTGAAACAAAATACTCCCAGCGTCGCGATCATTTGGCCGGATGAGATTACTTGGAACGCATTCTCGTTCCCCATTCGCCTAGAGCTAGCAACATGACAGACTGACGGTGAGCATAAATGTTTCAAACGAGCGGTCTGGCTCCATTTTTAGATGTGATGGAGAACGCATGTTTTGTTTTCTGCAGTTCCCCTGTGGATGGCTAGCAACTCTGAGGTATCAGATTCTGGCACAGACCCAAGAACTCCTGCATATGTTGTATGCAGTGCAATGTAAACTTTTTGTTGGACCGGACGGGAGTATACCCCTTTGGTTGCCGTGCTGCACTTCTTGAAGTCGGAAAACATCACAATAATCCCCCTCGTTGAAATGAGGTCAAGACAGGACAGGGTGACCAGTTCGCAAAAGGTCGAAGCAAGTGCTGGTGATTGGAACTGCGAAGCAACATGGGTGGGTCTTTTGGTCTACCACCCATGCATCCGAAAAAGACAAAAAGCGTCTGTGAGGTCTGTGTAGGTCGACTTGACTCTTACGATAGTCAACTAAAATATATCAGCGAGCTGGATCAAAAAAGGCCAACGCACATATTCTAGTAGCAAATGGTATTGTAATTATGGTCTATTCTCGAGCAAATAGAATTGCAGAAGTAGATATCAAACTCGTTTACGTAAGGTACACTAGTACGGAGTCGTTCTTTGGGGAACGAGTTTAGTTCCCAAGTTCTTCCAAGGCTCGAAGGGGGCTAATCACGTGCGCGATATCTAATCAATCGCCCCGCTTTTACTGAACCTTCCCGCCGTCGCGACTTTGTAGAAATGACGAAGCTTCACAACGATGACCTCTCATGTCACACATATCCCTCATCTACCACCACTACTGTGTTCAACCAAAAATAAAGAATCAACCCATTTTCCAAGGATTGAGACACAATGGATCTTCTCTCTTCGATACGAAAGTCAGGCTCCCGGGGCGGCGTCAACTTCTCTTGGGATGAGGTTCAAACCTCCCAACACCGCGAGAACTATCTCGGACATTCTCTGATGGCTCCCGTTGGAAGATGGCAAAAAGGTCGCGACTTGAATTGGTATGCGAAGGGCGACGAGGAAGACAAGGATGGGGAGAGTGCGGAAGATAGGAAAGCTAGAGAGAGGCGGGAAGAAATCAAGCGGATCAAAGAGGCGGAAGAAGACGCACTTTCCAGAGCGCTAGGACTTCCAGTTGCGGACCGAAATACGACTGGTGCCAATGCTATAACTGTTGGAGAAGTTAATAGAATGGTGAAGGAAGCAGGTGTTGGAGAGGAAGAAGGGAACGATGAAATGGGAAAAGGGACCGGCTTTGGTGACTTTGTGGGGAAAACCCAAGGGACTGAGGGTGGTTTCAGCAACACAGTAGAAACCGAAAAGGGTGGGTTGATGAGAACAGGCAGAGAAAGAGAGAGGGACGGGAGAAAGGACGACAGGAGACGGAGTGGAAGCCGGGAGCGTAGGCATAGACGAAGACATCGATCGAGAAGTGGAGATAGACATCGAAGAAGATCGAGAAGTCCGGACAGACATCGACACAAGCCGAAGCGCGAGGATAGAGAACGGGAGAGAACGAGAAGTCCACAGAGACGAGAACGAAACTACAGAGTCAGAAGCCCTGGCAGGGTCAATCATGCTACTGGCAGAAACGATTGGAGGAGGGATCCGGAGTATCGCTCTCGGAGAAGCCGATCTCCTCATAGACGGAACGATGGGGGCAGGCGAGATCGGGATTATGACAGACGTCGCTGAGAGTCTCAACCGTACCGAAAATCTAAGTACGCACGAAGAAAGATGGAGAAGGTCTGAGACGGAGAATCCAACTCCGGACACCAGATTGCATACCCTTATTTTTGCGGACTCGTGCCGACATGTCCCTACACATTGGATTTCGCAAACCTCCTCTTCCTACCACGAAACATTATAAGTGTTGACTTCTTCCCCTACGGGAGCTTCCAAATTGAGATCCAAATCTCATCGCTGCTATCAAAGCATGTTTGGCTCATCAAGAAATCTTAAATGATATGGAATAAATCTACACTCATATCGAAGTGTTAAATCCATCCTCTAGTCAAGCAGCTTTCCCGTCGTATTGGCGATATTGGAGCTTTTCAAGTTCAACGTCAACAAGCATTCTGACCTGGATATCGTACCAAGTCGTCAGCCATACTCTAGTCGGTGGACTTGATGCTCATCAAGCACTACCGTGAGAACGCGTCTCCGAGAATGCGGCAATGAATACCACTTACATTTATAGCTATATCTTCCGTCTCCTCTTTGCCTTCTGCATTTCTCGGACTCGCAAACATACTACTTCCACAGGTCTTACAGAACTTATGTGCACAAGAAGCTTTACTAAAGGCGTAGGATCCCAAGTTTTCACTTCCCTGGATGGCGATGTCTTTCCTGAGCGGATAAACATTGAGGTAGCCGTTCTTTGTACACAATGTACAGTTGCAGTTCATGACTTTGATGTCTTGAAGGGGTTCGTCGAGAAAAACGGTGTAGGTAACCGCGCCGCAGTGACAGCTGCCCTTATAGCTTGTGGGCGCTTTGTTGGGTGTGGTAAAGTCCATAGCGATTGTTCGTAGTAGGAATAGTCAATAGCTTAATAGACCAAAGAGTTGTGATACGTCTGAATGAGGAGATTACCTCAATAGTTACAATGTGCTTCTAACATCAGCTCACACTTGCTCGTAGCTCTCATCGAAGATTTGTTCTATTGCATGGAAAGTGGGGTTGATCAACCACGAGAATGCCGCGTCGTCAGGTGAGACGGAAATAGACGCTTAAGGCCGAAACGAGTGTACTGTACGTTCTGTTTCCACTTCGTCCAACCGTCATTCGCGTTTGCCACATTATAGTACTCCAATAAGATTTTAAGATTATTTTCTGCCGGCTCATAAGCATTCACAAGTGACGCGTTTCAAAGCTTCGGTTGTGGTAGCCAATACTTCTTTGTGATGCATTAATTCGCGTTTCCATCGCAGCCTTCCCGTCAGCCTCCTGCATGATACACTCTTGATTCATCAACCGGCATCTGCCTTCCCATATAATACGTTCTGTATCTGCCATGCCTCGATAATACCCGAGTTACATATTACATTGACACGAAGAGGGGGGAACCACCAGAATATCGCTGACTGAGAGGTGACACCGACAAGATGGATTTCACTAAGCTCAAGGCTGCGGCTTTGAAAGACGGAGATGATGAGGAAGCGGTCACGGTCAACACTCGAGCTCTGATAGACAAGGTGCTTGCGAGATACTCTGGAGAATGGACAACGCTTCGAGAACTCTTACAAAATGCGGCCGATGCTCAAGCAACGAAGGTGGCGATCAAATTCGAAACATTGCCCTCCACGCAAGTACCTCTACCAAGTACAACGAACCAGTCTGAGGTCCTGAAGCATGTGTTATTACACCATACATTACGGCGACTCGTGGTCACGAACGATGGTCAAGCTTTCGGAGTGAATGACTGGTCACGGCTGAAGAGAATAGCGGAGGGAAACCCAGATGAAACAAAGATTGGGGCTTTCGGAGTAGGCTTCTACAGTGTATTCGCAGACTGTGAGGAGCCTTTTGTGAGCTCTGGGAATGAGGCCATGGCATTTTATTGGAAAGGAAACTCGCTCTTTACCAAGAAACTCCAGTTACCAGCAGAACAAGGAAATCCGAATACTAGTTTCGTACTTGAATATCGAAATAACACAACACCCATGCCGAACCTCCTATCTATAGCGCAGTTTTTAGCAACGAGTTTGACATTTGTGGCTTTACAACATATCGAACTTTGGGTGGACGACTGGAAGATAATCGCGTTACAAAAGAAGTCTGCCCCTAGCGTTGACGTTCCTCTGGCAAGAGACGTCGAGACGAAAACGAAAGAGGGCCTGATGAAGATTACTAGTCTGGAGCGGGAGAGCGTACAAATGGATGCCACATTCATGAATGTTGTCGGGTGGAAGCCCTCAATATCAAGTTCTGTGTCGAAGCCTGGGAGTTATGACGGTGGATACGGCACTAATGGGGATGTACCATCTTTACGGTCTTTCTTTTCGCGCCTGACATCGTCAACTAGTCATACCGCTCTGAAGACGAAGGCAATGCGAGAAGAAAAAGCACTGCAAGATGTTGTTCTAGAGGATCTAACAGCCGTGACTACAGCCAATGTCTTCTTACGAGTTACGACTGCTGCGGTGAGAACTTCAGTAGGTGCCGCCTTCGCAGCGGAACTAGAGAGGGCGACCAAGAAACCGCCCCCTAGAACAACCAAGCTTGCGATTCTGACATCCTCCTACGACGAGGACGCTGCTTCGGCGAAAGACAATTTGGTTGCAAAGGGCGTTGATGTATTCGCGAGTGTGCTTCCAGGAAAGAAACCTGGAGGACGCATTTTTATTGGATTTCCTACTCATCAGACTACTGGAGCCTGCTTGCACCTTTCAGCGCCATCTGTCATTCCTACAGTTGAACGAGAGTCGATCGATTTGAATGCGAGATGGGTGGTGACTTGGAACCGCGAAATGCTTCGAGTCGCTGGCATTATGGCTAGGCTAGCATTTTCAAATGAAATGTCAGATCTTTCTACCAAGATCAAGCGAGCAACTGAAGCCAACGGTCACGGTAACAAGGTTACTAAAGACGAAATTGCGAAATTCATGCCCGAGGCCTTGCATACTCTGAAGACATTCACTTTTGGCGAATCAACGCCAGCTTCTCAAGTTGCGCAGCTCATTGAAGAGGCCTTCTGGACAGCTTATAAGAAACCTTCGATTGAGGTATACAGCACTCGTGGTGTCTTACCAACCACGACTGTCCGACTCGCCACCGAGGATTTGAGTGGCTTCGTAGAAGGAATTCCAGTTGTGCCTGACGATTTAGCGAAAGGAGATTTCGTCAAAAAGCTTCGCGATTTTGGAATTATTACAGAAATCACGATTGGGGATGTGAAACAGGAACTTTCAGCCAAAGCCTTGACCAAAGCGCAACTTATCTCATTTATCGGATGGGCGGGTCGGAAAGCTAGTACTGGAGATATTGACGGACCTACGATCCATTCACTGCTTGATGTCGCGGTGGCAATGACTGGCGACGCAGATGGCCAGGGAGATGTCATCGCTTTGGGAAGTATCCAGAATTATCTGAGTGTCAACAAGATTCCTGCTGAAGTGCCTGTCCCACCCACGACTTTGCCCTTCCAGTTCACAAAAGGCTCTGCTGCTCATGAACTCCAGGCTCTAGGATGGGAGGCCCTCGAAATTGTTCCTTGGATGCGCTTCTTGATCGAAACCAACAGTAGTAGGCCAGCAGACCAAAGCCTTACATCCTCTGTACCGTTCGCCGCCCACATTCTTCAAATTCTGTCCAAAGCATGGGACGGTCTCAGCCAAAGCTCGAAAGAGACCGTTGTGCAGCTTCTGAAGCCTATCTCGATTGTGCCAACAAAATTGGGCATGAAGAAACCCGCCGAGTCATTCTTCGCAAGCGTCAAGCTTTTTGATGATCTTCCGACTGTCACATCATGCCCAGGTGTGAAGGAAAAGTTCTTCGCCGCCATTGGTGTTCGCAAGACTGTCGATTTGGAGACCATATTCAGCCGGTTGCTTACTCCGAATTACGAGACGAAAGAAGGAAAGCCGACGTCTGGTGCGCAGCATATGGCGCTCATCAAATACCTTGCGTCGGTTAGAGATGATATTCCTGCTGAAGATATCAAAAGGTTGAAGGCCTCACCTATGTGCCCTGCTGAGTCCGGCCCACCAGGGCGGGAATCAACGCAAGGGACAGCTAGATTGTACAAGGTCTCGGAATTGTTCGAGCCAAAGGATAACCTTAGAGATCTTGGTCTACCCATAATTCAATGGCCTGGTCCACCCGGGAGTTATAGGATTGGAAGCCTTGAAGGTCGATTTCTCGCACATCTGGGTATACGATCACATCCAACCGTTCCCGAGCTTATCGAGATGATGGCCTCACCTGAACAGATTCAAAGAAGAAAAGCCATGACATACTTCATCTCCAATCATCACATCAATAATTATGGCAACTTCCAAGTCGGAACGTCTGCGAAGCATATCCTTCCCCTCCAAGGCGATGAAACCCATCTTGTGAGCCCGGCGGAATGCTTCACCAACGAAAGATGTTCTGTTTTAGGGTTTAGTATCTTGAAAAAAGAGCTTCACGTTCATGCGAACAAGTTTGGAGTTGCCATGGATCCCCCTCTTACGGAATGCGTAAATCGGCTTATCTCGAAACCACCCGAGAACAAACGAGATGCGACCATCCTGTTTGGTTATTTTGCTAGCCGTCTTGGTGAAATTGGACAGAATAGCGTTGCGAAGCTTGGCGATGCTCCTATCGTTCCGCTTTCGTCTCGCGAGCAGTCTTCGAATGGCTTCGTTAACGAGAAAGCCAATCACAATCTGGAAGTAAGTCAAATTTTCTCTTGTCTTTGAAGCAGAAGAGCACGCCAGTCCGCTCTACCCAATCTATTATCGGGTACTTCGTTGTCGGTTGAACATGGTGACAACTGCAACGATCGGACCAATACTCGTGGAGGACACTTGATCCTCCGTCTGAAGATTGGAACAACATTTATTGATGTGTCAATTGATCCGATGGATTGATATTGTATGGGAAGCAAATACGCGAACCATGATATCGTTGAGATTAATCATATATTTCATCGCTGACAAGGAAATTAGGGAAAGGTACAATACCTCACTCCGCGGCATTGCTATATCGGCAGCTCTTCTACATATGGTGAAATTTTTGATTTCGTGGATTTTGGAGGCGAAGCGAACTCTTTTCTTATTCGATGTGGATCCAAGAACGAGCCTACGATTCTAGAGATTGCTGCTCTCGCGTGTAGGGAACCCGCTCGATTATTGGGCATTATGCAGAGTCCCGAAAAGTATCTGGGCCTTCTAAGAAAGCTGGCAGACGATTTGCCTACGTTGAAGAAAGATAAGCTTCTGTTTAAGCAGATGAAGGCTTCCAAATTTCTTCTTGGGTCCATCGAGATTCCTGGCACCAGTGAAAAGAGAAAATCTGTACAGCCCCAACTTGGTGGCCTGACAGATAACGCCTTCGACCTTGATGATGAGGATGCAGAAGATGCTCCTATCAAGCAATACCAATTGGCAATGCCCTCGAGCATCGTGGTGGTGAGTTGAAGGTCATGTTTTATTATTTTGTATGTACTAATTCGTTTAAGGTCGACGATTATATTAGCTATCGTTTGTTCAAAGCGAATCTAATTTGCGCACCATTTGATGAAAGACTTGAAGAATTCTATCTAGCACTCGGGTCACCGCCATTGGGCAGTTTGGTACAGGAAGACTTGCGGTTGGGATCGGCGACCGAAAAGCAAGATTCTGGGGTCAAACTTCGAAATCATGTGCTGGAGCGCTCGAAACTATTCCTGCACGAGCAAGATCGACGAACCGTGAAGCATGATAGCCGTTGGCTTGACAAAAACCTGTCGGTCCAAATTGTCAGCTCGATCTCCTTGAGAAGGTCACTTCGTGGTCATACGTTGTCTCATACCGAAAAGCGATCAGCGGCTTCCACGAATGAACGTGGCAAAGGCTGGACTCTCCTCGTCACAGCGGGCAATTATGATGTTTACCAAATCAGTCAGGCTATATGTCGAGTCTTGATTGACCGGCCCAGTCAACAGGCTTTGTTGACCTTCGAGACGTTCCTCAAACTGAATCTCTATGAATTGCGGTCTCGTGGGTATAATGTCGAACGTATCTTGAGAGCCAAGGCTGCTGAACAGCGAATTGCTGAAGAGGATCGTCGAAAGCAACTTGATGCTGAGCAACAACAAATTCGCGAACAAGAAGAGCAATGGAAGCAGCAAAGTCAAGTTGTACCGAGCACTCCACGAGATAACCACAGGAAATCCGAAGTGGCGATGCCTGGTGCTTTTGGATCCGACTCTCCTGAGAACTCACCAGAGCTTGTTCCAAAGCAGAAGCCTCGCGGATTGTTTTCTGGGTTGACTAAGCGTTTAGGTCTTGACGGCGGAAGTGGGGAAGCTCAACAACAGCTACAGAACTTTCTTGGCGGAGGTTCTTCCAAAGTCCACGATGAGCCGTCTCACGATAATCCTCCTTCCTATGATGAGGCCAACAAGGGTGCCATCAGCAAGCAGAAAGGAACCGAGAAGGTCACTTCTCCAGCAGCTGTTCAACAGAATCTAATGAATGCGATACAATCTTCTCGGGCTCACGACTCTTCGACGCTGTTTTCGCCGCCTACTACGACAAATATCAAAGAACAAGCATCTTACTGTGATAGTACTCCATCGACAAATATAAACTTCCTCGCTGAGGCCTCAAATGGCATGCGTATTTTCGTCGACAAATCCCTCGCCATTTCCCCAACCGACTTCCTCAGCACCAACAGCTCAGCGCTGAATACCTTCGCCAACCTGCTCTACGAGATTGCCGACATCTACAATCTCTCACGCAAGGCCCTCCACATATTCTTCGATGAATCAGGAGGCACTATCGCATTCAACTCAAACGGTAGTATCTTCTGCAACTTCCGATTCTTTGCCCAACTCCACTCGAATAAAATGCAAAGTGCAGAATCAAAAGAAGCAGGTGAAGGAAAAGTCGAAGCAGCGGCATATTGGTGGATCGTCATGGCGCACGAACTTGCTCATAACTTGGTGAAAGAACATAATGCCGATCACAGCTTTTACACGTGAGCCTCCAATTCCCCGTTTCTACATATCATGGAAATCTTACTAATGATATACAGTGAGATGTTAGTCGCGAATTACTTCCCCAAAATGATGGCGAAGTCGGCTGCATATATCCAACCACAGTCAAATCGTCGTTCTCTAGAGCCACCACCGTCTGGCCCGTCTTCGAGACGGGAGGAAAGAAGTTTATTAGATTGATATCGCATGGCATTGCATAGCATTAATCACAGCACATACGGTATTTCTCGTGCTATAGACCTCGGTCTCACGGTACATACACAGCAGGAAAATAGACATACATACACCACTCCCGAACATCCACTCTGTCCAGCGAAATTAGCATTGATTTATTTTGGCATTTACATCTGCATCGCTTCGCCGCGTGGGCGGATAGATGGCGTTTTTTGGGTATGGTGTACTATTGGGTGAAGGGTTAGTAGAGTACAGTACATTCATACATCGAGAGAATTGATTGCTTGCTTTTGCTGTGCAACCAACCAACCAACCATTAAATTTCTTTCCTAGGTGACGTGAGAATTCGAATGGCGCGATGCATTAGCCGTTAATTCGCCTGCACATATCTATCATTCAAAATTTCCACGTCCCGGGGCGCAAGGTCGCGAGACGAGACATTAGATTGATAGCCTCTTTACCTCTTTCTATCCTAGTATGTGGACAACAATCAAGGTTGGCCGAGCCATACAGGTCAGATCCAATGTGACGTTTACACTACTCACATGACGATGATGAATCTGACGATGATGCCATTTGCCATTTGCGTCCTGCCCCTATTTGGCTGGTATACTGCCGCTACTTATATCATTACGAGGGATGCACCGGCACCCTGTCTGTCCTACTATATCTCAATGCGAGTTTTAGTTCTCGTTTCATCGTCCCATCATCTAACACTCCTCCGCCCTAGTAACTACTCATCTCCAAACCCCACGTCCAAATCCCACACATCCACCCCTCACCACACTATACTATTCCCCATCTATAACCATCATCATCAATTTATCACGCGTATCACATATTACTCACCAGCTAATCTAGCCTAATCCAGTGTATTCACAAACTACTCAAACTACTTAACTCAACTCAAACTACTTAATGAGTTGAGTTGAGTTAAGTTAAGTAGTATAGTACCTTGAGTTGAGTTGAGTTGAGTTAAGTAGTACAAATTAGGTTGAGTTGTTTGAGTAGTACTATAAATAGTATATTATATTAGTAATACTATAAATAGTATATTATATTAGTAATACTATATTTTATAAGGCTTAACTATACTTTATATATAGTAAATTCTACTCTACTTATATAATAGATACTTAAGTATATATTTACTAACCGAGAGCCTCTATTACTAAGCGAGCCCACCTCGCTTATCTAGATCCGAGTAATCTTATTAGTCGAAAATGACGTATATGGCGCAAGTCAACCTACTCAACTCAACTCAACTTATTTAATACACTGGCCTAATCATATTTTTGAGTCTAGACGATTCAACTGCTAATACATGTGAGTCGTGGTGATTATTTTTAGCTTGGCGATGGGGTCGATACCGTAGGGGGGGGGTTGAAAGGGAGGTGGGAAGTTGGAACTATGTTGTGAAGTGGACAGGGAGCAGCTGTTGTGAGAAGAGATAGGTATGGAGAGAATACGTCAATTTCAAGTTCAAGAACTCTCTGGGATTTCAAGGTTGATAACAGTTATCCATTCTCACGAGTCATAACAAACTCCTTTAGCTGCTGAGCTTCGGTATACTTATACAACCTCGCACACACAACGCATCATTAACACAACTCCCATCAAAAGACTAACTCCTCCACATACTTTACTCACCATCCCCCATCCACCCCATCCCCTCCTCCCCCTCCTCCCCCCTCACCTCCCTAATCAACTCCAAAACCCTCTCCCTCATCACACTCGTCCTCACGCCCCCCTCTTCCCCCTTACAAATCGTGAAATCCCTCACATCCTCAAACCCTCTCTCCTTCAACCACCGAGCCACACTCTTCGCATCCAAATCCCCTAGCGTGCAGTGGAAGAGATAGGAGAGCATGATTTCGAGCGGCGGGGTGGTAGATGTAGGCGGGGAGCGACGATTGAACGTCCGTTCAGGGACAGCGAGATTCTGGATTTCCGATAGGACGTTCGCGGGGGCACGACGTATTCCCGCGTGGGATATTTTCGGTTCAGCCTCCCTATCCTTTGTCTCCTCCCTGGTCTTCCGTTCTCGTGCTTCCCGCTGCTGGCGCTGTAAACGTCGGTACTGCTCCGCGATTATGAATGTTTGATGGTAGGGTTTTCTCAGCTCCCGGATCACGTTGGGCAGATCTTCAGCCGGGTTATCGCGGGAGAGATTGCTGGAGGTCTCGGTAGCCCATTGGAGGAGTGAGCCCCATGTTTCGAGTGAAGATGGGATGGCTGGCGGGAAACTTTTGTGATCGCGGAGGGCGGGTGGGAATTTGAGGGCGGACATTATGGAGTCGATGTGTGGATCCATAGACGTTGACTTTGACAGGAATGATGGTGGAAAACAGGCGGAATTAGTGAGGTGATGGGTCTGGAGTCTTGGTCGGAGGTATCGAAACGTCTTTGTTGCGTCCGGCAGTCTTTTCTTCGCTTGCTCTTGGAGTTAGAAAGAGGTATTGCTCATCAGACCCAATCGAGCTATGCAGTCTGTCATTTAAATCAGTCAAATTGACGGAGACCCGTACCAAGAGTTTTCTGTGGTGAGCAACTGAAAATTCATATATTGGATGAGCAATGCATGGTGATGTTTCAGGGCGAACAGAAATTCATGTGTTGGAGAAACCTTTTTAGGAGGTTGAGGTTTGATGATCGGGGATCTTGAACTGGATCGGAGATCTGTTAATAACTTTCTATTGAAGCAGAAAGAAAGACCGTTGCCCTACCATCCACCGGCTGTCATGTTCATGCTCAATGCGCTTGCTTATTTGGATGTGAACTTCTTAGGAGCGTAAGCGAGGAAGTCGCGAATTGACGATGGCAGTTGTAGTCGACGATGAGTCCGCGTACCTAGGTACACTTCCCACGTCAATTGTCTATATGGTTATCGTAGATATAAGAAATCTTCCTTCAGATGGCAGAGCTGTTCTTCTTATCTTCTGACGAAGTGATGATAAAACTGAATATCGCTATAATTGTGCAAGAGCAAATCTCCGAACGTGCTATCCTGCAGTCGCTTCTTCCCAATCTATCTCCGTAGCGTATCCAATGAGTGTCCATTTTTGATTGCAATATCCCAAGACAATGTAGCCAGCAGACTTCCCGGACGGTCGAATCTTTCCCAGCCATATTATGCTACCAAGGTGTGCCATTAGACGCGGGCTTCAAGTCCAGCAATATTCCAACCCACTTGTCCTTCAACTCATCTTCACCCTCTTCCCACTCCCCCAGCTCACCTTTCTCAACGCATTCCTAACTCCCTTTCTCACCTCCCACTCACCATGAAAACCAAGTCTGATATCATCGAGACAATGACCAAGATATCTCGGCTTAAGATCATGCATCTTATACCATCTCGGACCACTTCTGAGCGACGAATCCTGTGAATCTACTGCAGTCGATGACATGGAATTCTGGCTGCTGTCGTTGAACTGCGAGTTCAATTGAATCACCCGGGGAGGTTTCTTATCGGGGAGTGTTAAATTCAATGGCTTTGGAGGTAGCTGTGTCTTGTCTTGGAACCGGCAGTATTGACTGTCGGCGAGGAGCGCATAAGGCGGATTCAAGGAGATTTTAGAATCTTTCCATCCCCTTGGACGAAGAAAAGAGACTTCGGGCGGTTCGTAGTAGGTTTTATTGGAGGTTGGTGTAGAAGACGAAGTGGTGCGTCTACGGTTTGGCTTGCGAGGATAGTATCGAGGCGCGGAACCTTTATTCGTTAATATTCATCATACCTCATACTGGGAAAAACATAGACAAATCAACCTTGCGAACTAGCCAACCTCGGCGATCCAATCCCCTCAGAACTCTCTTTATCGTATTGCAGAAGACAGCTCTGCGGGTATTCGTGCTGCGAGTACGGCGTACAATATCCAGACGTGGAAGAGCCGTAGCGATCGTATTCGGTGTTGCCGAACGTGTAGTCTAGGTAGTATTGGTCGCGGAAGTACTGGGATCGAACGTTCATATTTATGAATAGATGGAAAAGTGCGCTGAGGTAGTAGATGGAGGTATGTATGTGGAGATACTATTTGTCGCCCGGGTTTGATTGACTTCTCATGGAGAATCGCAAAGGAGACTCGGAGATTGTTACGGGATTATCATTGATTTTGGAAAGAGCGAAGATGTTAGTCGTGCTTCCTCCTCGGCTAGTCAATTTGACCAAGTGAAGAAGGGTCGCCTGCAGCTGTGACCTGGAAAAGGATCTGAGCAGCCCTCCCTCATATCCACCCCTCTCACTCCGACACAACCACCATGAAGAAAGCATGCGTTGAATATCAAAATGCAGCAAGGACTCGTAAATGTTTCGAAATCCATCGACTTGTGGCCCATTATGTTGTAATCCCGTAAATCTGGAGGTGAGGAATCCGAACTTACAGAATAGTCACATCCTAGGTTATCTCTTACTCTGTAATACTGTCCTTTTCTGCTTTGACCTCTTAGAACCCTTGGTACTAAGTTGGTGCACGGTGAAGTATATATATAGACATGCTATAGTTGGCTATGGACCCATGATAGTGCCCATAATAGTACCCATAATAGGACCACACACACTTCTTTTAGTCGAAGCTTGTTTACGCTTGAGAAAAGGACAGTATTACAGAGTAAGAGATAATCAACAGCAATATTCAAACAGTCACAATGAGTCCCTAGTTTACGTAAAGCTCGTTTAACCGACTATTCTGATGGCCTATGAAATCAGAAAATAAGTCGTAAAGAACATGACTTCCTATTATGACATCAATACCAACTACATACCTCCCAACATCCAACTGCCTTCTAATCATCCCCCCTAGCCCCCAAAAGCCTATTCTTCCCCGGCAACTTACTCCTCAAAATCAACCCGAGATACACCCTCCCCTCAACCCCATCATTCCAAACTGGCATATACGGCAGCTGATTGATATTGAAATATATATAGCCGTCAAACCCAACGTTAGCGCTGTCGGGCTAGATGATGCGAGGATCGCGGAGGTAGGGTGTACTTTAGAAGGTTGTGGAGCTAGGGAATTAGGGAAGTATAGGATATGGGATATGAGAGGGAGATTAGGAGGGATGGGTACTTGGAGATGTAGATGGCGTTGTGTTCTGGTATTAGCATATACACGTTACCAAGATTGTCGCCTGAGAAGCCATTTGCGTCGCCGCCGCGTTGACCTAGATTCTTAACGTTGTTAAATGCGCGCATGACGGAGAGACTGTCGTTTGAAGGCCTGGCGCGGAGATAGGTTGTCTCGATTAAGTAGAGGTACTCGGACGTTAGTAGAGAAGAATACATAACCTCCACTTGGTCAGCATTTCATCTGACAACTTGCACGCCGATGGAACATTTACATCTCCATACCTGCTTAACTCAGCGCTATCCAAACCCTCAGTTACATAATTCACCGGCTTCTCCTTCTATCTAACATAAAACAGAATCCCTTAATAACTTCCCATATCCACAAAAGCTCTCAGGGTGCTAGGATGTCTCTAGCTCTCTCCCGTGTCAAGATCAATCATGATGGACCCTATTCGACCTTCGTTGCTAGAATCCACAATATACGCCGCAATACCTCAACCCGATTCCGTGACATTAGATCACATATCAAAACGCAGACCATTCATGTACGAATCGGTACTAGACAGCAGACGGGAGTATATATATCCGCGCAACCCAATTGTGCGACAGATTGATTAACACAAATTTTAATCCGCCGGGTGCACCGTATAGAAACTAAGAAGCATTAACCGTTAGTCTCCCAGTGTCAAACACCCAGAGCGTGTCATCTAGAATGACGAACCGAGCCTACACCGAGATGAAACAATCCGAATTATTACTGCCGAAATTAATACGTGGAGTAAAGTCCACCAGGCGGAGTATTAAGATCTTAAGAGGGATATGCTTTCTCCGCCGTCTTATTTACTACCTCTCCTAACGTATACATAGAGTCTTCACGGGTGTAGCACGTGAAAATCCGTCCGGTCTTAGAGACTGTAAGTCTAATTAGCTATTGATCGTAGTAGTAATGAACTTCTTCGAGCTCTGGCTCGTAGGTACCGGTATCGTATCGTACATTTCGAGGGCTTTGGAGCTCGAAGGTGCTATTAAGTGTTGTAATCCGTGGAATTATATATTAAGTTACAACTATTAATACTTATAAGGGCGAGTAATTAGTAGATAGTAGAGCTTCATCTTGAATTCTATAGCTTATCCTAGAGAGGAGAGAGAAAGAGACTGCGAATAAATTAACAACTAAACGAGCTCACCTATACCCTAGCACCAGGTTTAATGTATAGCGATCCCAGCATCTTAGAATTACGTACGTAGTTTCTAGAGTCTAAAGCTCGCCCTTGAAGTGCTCTAACGCTCTTAGAGGGCTTCATATCGTCTAGACTCAGGAACTCGGATCTTAACTAGAGCGCGTAGACTAAATATCCGTATAGCGTAGTAGCACACGTAGTAAATGAATAAGGTGATCCATAATTGATAAGGAAAATAAAGCAGAGAGAAGGGTAGAGTCGCATTGCAGCTCTCGCCTGTCCCTCAAACGCAATACCCGTCTTTAATTCGGCATTCGGGCTTGGCACGTCCTTGGCTCTGGAGAACCCCGGAGAACTCCCGCATCCTCCGCTCCGTACAGTAGCACTCGGGAAATCCCCATTCCAACCAAGAATTCCCACAACACCACACTTAACATTGAAAACGACCGTGTCTTGCCAAGACCATAAATTACGCCGGATATCTTCTAAGCTATAATAAGTAGATCAACATCCCAAATTATCCCCTCTGGTACTGGTCACTAGGATAGAGACAAAGGGATTAGATACGGCTTATATACAGTACGTGGTGTAGTGTGGATGTAACTTCAGACTTATATTGAATGTGGAAACTTTCTATTATGCGATCTATAGATCCGTGGCTCGTGTGTGATAGCTATCGACCATAACTAACTCACGCGATATGGCCATGATATCTGACAGAGAAGGTGCGTGACTAGGCCAACTGAAATTGAGGTATACAAACAAAGTGTCTACAAGTGATCACCCAAATCCACACAATTTGACGTTGCAAGATATGGATGGCACTTTGCGGTTACGTCATAGATGTTCCTGCTTTTCCATGACCCTCAATTTCTCATGTCGAAGATGTGTGCTTAAGATTCGGGCTTGTGACGTTTTATTTGACACTTTGCAGTTATTCAAATAAGGGAGGGAACACATTCAAGACACATTTCACGTGGTGCGTAGTTTAATGGGTTTGCAAAGCGTCGATTCACTAAGCTATCAGGGTATTATGTTGTACATCCAGGACCATGCACCATAGCATTCCATCCTAACCGTCCATGATGCTCAAAAAGCCTTGCCCGTACTCCGAAAGTCATCCGCCGAGAGTGGTCGATTATGAAATGTGAAAGAGTTGAGGAGAGCATCTAGTGCTTGGCAGCCTCTGCGTTCGAAGTTAGTGGAGTGTCAATAATATGAGTAAAGGTGAGAATCCATACCCTTGTGGACATCAGCCTTGGTGTTGTGGGAGGTCTCGTCCTTCTTGTCACCTAGAGCATCGATACCTGCGGAGGCGCGGGAGCTCAAGCTTGCGTTTCCGTCCTTGGCGACAGACTTGTTGGCCTCCTTGGATGCCTCAGCACCGGTACCTTGGACAGTCTCAGAGACGTAGTTGGCAGCGTTCTGATATGAGTTAGCTTTGAAACAAGTGAAAAGTGAAGGAGACCGGTCGCTGGTTAGGGACAGACACAACGGGACCAACAACATGTGGTCTGTTTGAGTCTGAGTCCGGCCAACGACAGCTGATGGTTTGGAGATGTTCGAGAAGTGTATGGGGAAGAACGAACCTTGATGGACTCCATTTTGATGAGTTTGGGTGGTTGGTTGTTGGTTGTAGGTTGTTGGTTTGTGGATTGTTTGATTATTGATTGAGTGAGTTGAAGGTTGATGTTCGATGATAAGGAAAGGAGGAGAAGAGGGGTAGAAGGAAGTGTTTATAAAGGGTTGGAGGCTCAAGCTTGAAGCTTGGACCTCAGACAAACGAGGGGCAGTGACGTCGTTGCCCTTGCCATGTGAATGGCCTTCCGCCTGCAGGTTCACCTAGGCAAAGGGGCCTGGACGGAAGCTGAGGGAGGAAGGTCCACGAAGCAGAAGAAACCTGGAACTCAAACCAAACTCAAAACAGGCAGGAAAGCGGGACCGGGACGAGGAATGTCACACTTCTGAGCAGAATCCCCATACCTAGATGTCTAGTTTGTATGGCAAATGAACAATTGCACTATTACATTATCCATATGTACCTTGTCTAATGTAGCTTGATGGCAGGTACCACGTGATTGGTCCGTGTGCATCTCCGGCGCCACCCCCGCCACTGCTTGCCCCACCAAATGCATCGACGTCATACAGCTTTGACGTCAGACGGTTCCGACCTGTTTGCAGCAAGTGCACATGCACCTCAGATCCACGCACCGTGAATCGATTTCTGGGTTAATGGAACCCGGGGTGTGGGGCTCTAGGCCAGGAACAAAAGCTCCGGCTTGTTTTGCAACAAGGAAATCACGCCCGGGGAGCTTCCAACCTTGGAAGTCCACGGGTCGGGTCCGCCAGCGAACATGTGACCCATACAGCTGTGTACGTGGACCTAGGTATGAGTCTGATGCGCAGAGCTTTCCTTCCCTTCGATGCATATGAATGTCGGGAAACTTGGATAGGGAGGACATATTGTGGCAATATTCTGGATTCTGCAAAGTTGCAGTCCAGCAGTCCAGCAGGTGATTAACCGAGTAAGTTTGCTTGCATGAATTCTCCTTCATTTCCGCCACAGCGATCAATACGCTTGGTCTAGATGGTCTCGCTGCATCGGCGGAGACAGAAGATGGGAATATCTCAACGGTCCGCATGACCCGATCTTTCGGACAACCAAGAATCGACAATCTTCGTCTTTTGGCAGATTTGAGCGATCTCGAGTCTGGCCAAGTATCAGAACACTGCTTCTTGTCTCCCAGAACAAGTGTATCTGCATTCGGACGAGCTTGCACCAACAGGCAGGCAGCTGCAGCTTCCGCATGAGACTGTCCTGGACTCTTCCATCTTGTTTTGACCATAGGGATTTCTTTGGACGATACTCTTCAATACAGTTGACAAAAGCTTTGGTCAGTAGTTCAAAGCCTTTCCGAATAGCTGCCGTCTTTATCCGGCAAGGTCCTGCTGAGTATATGAGATGTGGATGTAGACAGACCAGCGAGTCAAAGGATCTGCGTTGGAGAGAGCTCAAATAGCATTGCTACACTGAGTTGGAGATGATTTCCTCGTGTGGCAGCGTGGAGGTGTGCAGGAGATTCCTAGATGTCCAGGCGATGTCGAGCAACACTTTGTATCGAATCATAATCTCATGATTTCGCCGCCTTCTCGAATACCGCCTCGGAACAGCTCTTCAATAACGTTACCACTCTGGACTGTTTCCTTTACGATTCCATCCACATGTTTTGGTTCCACTCGACCATACCAAACGCCACATCCTGCGAGTGGATGGTCGTGTCCCTGCTGCGTTTTCATATGTGGAGGAAGGTACACAATGACATTGCCCGCAAACTTATGGCCTCCAATATGGCTTATCAGTCCGACACGGGCTATTTGGCCGCTGTCCTCGAATGTTTCCCCCTGAAGTTCTTTCTTCTCGCCTTTTTCTGTCGGCCCAGGAACATATACGGAGTCTCTGGAGGTCTGAAAATTATGTCTTCCCAAGACCGTTTCAAATTCGTCTCTCAAGATTGGCCCATATACGCCGCATCTGGCGTCCCTTCCCCCGTGACCGCAGATCAATACAAGTATGTCCTTTACGTCCTGTACTCCGTAAAGGAAGCTGCCATGATCGCTCTTCCTCAGCAGACGGTCTTTGTGTATTGGACTCAGAGATTCGTGGGCAGGGTTGAGTTTTGTGGGCAGGAGATAGCCTTTGACGAGCGCTTGGACCGAATCGAACGAGATCCGAGGAAGAAACGGTATGTATTTGAAGGATGGTAGGAGATAGGCAGACGTATTGACTATCTCCGTTCTACCCGGAATAGAGGAGGGAAAGGAGGAATTTATAACAGATACGTTGTGGTAAGGCTACATACGCAGGTCAGTATGAAGGGTATTACATAAAGAGGAATCGAAGCATGAATACATCAGAAAAAGCTCCTCCTCGTCCCAGCAATTCCATTATATCTGCAGCTAAATTATCCCCGGAGTTTTCCTCTTCGATCTTCGATGTCCAATCATCTTTGCCGGTACAGATCAAGACCTGCTCTGCATAAGGGGCCATGGTGCCATTCAGCTTGGTCTTGTGGTCTATTGGGAGTTTTGATGGAAGCTCCGGGAATTCGGAACACGAACATGTTGGAGACGGACATCTTTCAGTCGTAGGAAAAGATGAAGGCTCAGGGCGGATGGCATAAAAACGACAAAGACCAGGAGTTACAGATTGTAGAGGTGCGCATTGGAATAGCCATCGTGGCTTTACGAAGGATCTAGAGAACATCAAGTATTAAATCAGGGAAGTTTGTAATCAGATGTCGACCGCCAGAAATTCGGTCGCCCAGGCAAGCTTTTTTAGCGGATGCTGTTATCTGATGCGACGCCACACCTGCAGTCCAGCCACACCACGTCCACACGTGATGACGCGAAAATGCCCAGGTGCCCAGGCGGCGCAACCTTTCCATCATTGGAATTGGATGTTTCCAAAGCTGCCTTCATCTAGACAGTCGCATATCTCGAATACCTATCTGTTGTCAAGGTCTTAGTCGTTACCTTACGCTCCGCCTACCAACATACGAAACCAATCTGCCTTCTGCGACGGGGAATCTGGGGAGTCTGACGGATCCTTCGGCGTTCCGTTCAGAGTTCACTGATTGCCATCACGATGATCCCTTATCGCTCAGTCGGATCTCAGTGCCGTGGCTCTCGACCAGTTAAAATTGCGGAAATGGACCCATCATGGGAATAAGGATGGGGAATTGGCATTATTTCCAACGCTGTGAGGGTAAACAGGCAGGCGCTACGACTCTTGCAGACATGGAATATATCGTGGGTGAAATTCTCTCTTTTCTTACCTATACTTTTGCTTTGCCTTTCATCGTTATGCATATTTCACTCTGATTCTAAGAGCATCTCATCCTCTCTACGCGCAATAATTAATGGCAGAAGGCAATCAATTACGATCGTCTGAGAAGGTGGAAGAAGTTAGCGCCAGTGTACAGGGTGTGATTCTACCCGACTCTACAAATCAACCTTCGAGAAATTCCCCAGATCTTTCTCGTTCATCAACACACAATGAGACTCAGGGGGAGGAAGTCACAGATGGCGGAGCTCCGGACTTGGAATTGGCCCCTGTTACCACTGGACCTGTCTACTCGGCCTTTTCTGTCTGGAAGAAACGATACATTGTGATAATGGTTACGTGGGCAGCATTCCTCTCCCCAACTTCCGCGAACATCTATTTTCCAGCATTGAACCCTCTTCAAACCGAGCTGGATGTCTCAACCAAGCTCATCAATTTGACCCTCACTTCTTATATGATTTTCCAAGGACTGTCGCCGACCATCTTCGGAGATTTAGCAGACATGGCTGGAAGAAGACCAGCTTACATCATTGCATTCGTTATCTACCTAGGAGCCAACATTGGTCTTGCGTTACAAAACAGTTATGCTGCATTGTTCATCCTTCGGTGTCTTCAGAGTACAGGAAGTAGTGGTGCAATTGCCATGGGGTATGGCGTTGTAGCCGACCTCTCGACTAGCGCGGAACGTGGAAGTTATATGGGTATTGTGGGTGCAGGGACGATGTTAGGACCAGCAGTGGGGCCAGTCATTGGAGGTATTCTTGCACAATTCCTTGGTTGGAGGTCGATATTTTGGTTTTTGACTATCATGGCGGCATGCTTCCTGATACCATTTGCTCTCACGGTCCCCGAAACTGGTCGTAACGTTGTTGGAAATGGCTCAGTCCCTCCTCAGGGATGGAATATGACTATTCTCGAATGGTGGAAATTGAGAAAGGAGACAAAAGCTGGAGATGGACTTTCAAGGACCCGAAGCTCGGAAGGCCGTCGACTTCAGCAAGCAGAACTCGCAAAAAAACGACAACTTCGTTGGCCAAACCCCCTCAAGACAGTTCACATCATCATGGAAAAAGACATGGCCGTCGTGCTTATATACAATTCTCTAATCTATACAGCCTTTTATGACATCATATCCTCCATCCCCGAACTTTTTCAAGAAATCTATCACTTCAACGATTTGCAAATAGGTCTTTGCTATCTTCCCTTTGGGTGTGGGTGCGCTATAGCAAGTTTCCTGAATGGTCGATTACTAGACCGAAACTACAGACGCGTAGCACAACAAATCGGCTTCACAATCGACAAGAAGCGTGGAGATGATTTAGCGAAATTTCCAATCGAGCGAGCCAGGCTTGAACTCATATGGCCTATTTTGAGTTTCGGCTTAGTCTGCATCTTATGTTACGGATGGGTGTTGGAAAAGAACGTGAATTTGGCAGCTCCTCTAGTCCTTACATTTCTCATCGGGCTGACAGTCAACGGCGCTTTTAACATTCTCAGTACTTTGGTCGTAGACCTATATCCACAGAGTCCTTCAACGGCAACCGCAGCCAACAACCTTGTCCGATGCCTCGTCGGCGCTGGCGGGACTGGTATCATTAGTATCATGCTTGAACACATGGGTCGAGGATGGTGTTTCACTTTCATTTCACTAGTATGCATAGCGACGATGCCTATGCTTTGGGTTGAGCTCAAATGGGGTCCTGTATGGCGAGAAGAGCGTAGGATAAGATTGGAGAAAGCAGCTGAAGAAGAAAAAAGAGCCGAAGTGCTAGAATCTGAGGGGTCTGGTGCTAGTTCGACAAAAAGTACGAAGGAGACTGGGATTACGGAAAAGGGTTGAATCATGGGCTTTTAGATATGCATCGGGATGGCGTCTAGCATTAGCAGATTGCGGGGCTCATGTTTGCATTTGAAGGGAGGCGTTGGAATGGTACATGGTCGAACTGGCATATTATTAGCCGAAATAAGTCTTAACATTGAGCTGTACAAGGTCTCGGCATTCTGTGGGGCATAGCTATCTATGACTTCGCTTCACCAACCATCCCGCTATGCCTCCTGAAATTCCCACTACATAACGCCCCGCAAGCACTCGAAATTTCTGTTTGCGTTTTTCCCTCTGTAGATATCGCGGCCTGATTAGGATATAGAAGCGGAATTCATCTCGGAGAGAAAGAAATATAAGTAAGTCCTCACTACTAAGGCCCCATCGAGTTGGACGAAAACCTGAAATATTGGGACCGCTAAAATACTGTCTATTTGAAAGACGATTCTGAATTATAATTATAGACTTGGATTCATGATCCTTTGTTTATAGAATTCAGGATTGTAATGAAGGATTTAAAGAAAGCTAATCGCGATAATTTAGTAGGTGTCTAAGTTGTAAAGTGGGACGATAGTGGGAATATACCGCTTACTATGTCCCGAGCGTGGATTGGGATTGAATAAGTGATTTAAGTATGTAGTTTAGGTTCTAGCGGTAGGTTCTTAGTAGAAGGGTGAATACTTTAGGTTCTAGTCGTTGAGCTAGATGCTTGAAATGCTTATTATGAATACTAGATCGTGTAATTGTGTATTAAATCGCGATTTTCAAATTATCAATTAGGATCAACGAATCATGTCAAGCCTTCGACTAGACGGTACCTAATAGATATTATTCCTTTAATAAACCTTAATTATCAAGAGGATATTACTTATAGACGCTATATCTGATTCATAAACACTACCATCGCGAATACTACAGAAAATATCCACATCCTCTTTCGCCACACAACACGCACAAGTAATCTCCCTCATCCTACGGCAAATCCCTCAAAAGCGCTCTAAAAAACCCAACATGTTCACTCAACAACCCATGATTCTCACTCCCACCCCCCTTAATCCCCCTCACATTCTCCACCAAATATTTCAGCGAACCAGCAATCAACCTCACATACTCTCTCACCGGCAAGAAAACGCGGAAATTCACCGTTTCGCCCTTGGTATTTTCAATCGTCACAATCCCATCTTCCACAACCGTCGCCCCATGCGCGTAGGAATTGCGGATGTACGACGCAAGCCATCTAGCATGTTCTTTCGGCGTGGATTCATCACCCTCGGGATTCGGCGCCGGCCACAGAACTTGTGGGTTGATGTCAGTGTATTTTTCGTGTTGGACTTCATAATCCGGCGGTGCTGATGAGCCTATGGTGTCCAGCACGCCGACTGTTTGCAGGGAATCTGACGGGAATTTGGTGTCGGGATCTGGGTTTGCGGAGGGGGGTTTGTAGCGGTCTGGGACGTGGTATTTTGAGTAAAATCGGATGGGGGTGGCGGAGTGGAAGTCGAAGAAGTCGAAGCCGAAGACGCGGTGGTCGGAGGTGATTTCGGTGCTGGTTCGGCCGGTGGTTTTACGGTGCCGCCGGAAATTCTCGAGGGTGTTTTTGTAGAGGTTGCTAATGTTGTTAATGAGGGTTGAGTCGTCTTGGGTGAGGGAGAAGGCGGTGCGGTAGCCTGTGAGCCATTGGGCGACTTGTGAGTCGGAGGGGGGGTTTAGGAGGGGTTCCATGGCTATTTATGTGTTAGAACGGGCGTTTTACTGGGGAGATGTAGTCGTGTAAACACACGTTCTCTCAGCGTCCCGGCAGAGGTCTAGAAACCTGAGTCTTCCTTAATCGGCGGTGCTGTTCTTCCTATATACTTCTCATCCTCGAACAACGAGGCTGAGGCTAACCAAGTTGCTGCCTGTAGCTGTGTCTTGGCTGCTTATTTTCCTGATATTTGCCTTATGTCAACCAATGACACCAATGTGAAGAACAATTCGGGAAAGCCCTGTGTCAATGTGGCTGCCAATCAACTAATTACTGTCGTCCCCTGCTACATATTCTGCCCTATCGAATGATTTCCGTACAGCAGACATAGATCAGGCGTGCTTTGTCTTCAAACTCAGCCGCAATTAGTGTACTGTACTACACAGCAAGAGCACGATACGCGGATGGTGAGAACCACGACAATAACGAATCTGATTATCGCATGATTCACACTAGGGTGTTTCTTAAAAAAGAAACAAGAGACAAAGTTGCTGGAAATTGACTACAAACACTTCTTCTCGTGTTCTCAATAAATCTGTAGTACTAGCTCCTATTGACACTAGTCAAGCGCTAGCTCGGCTCTTGTAACAGTATTCAAGAATTCTGTATTGCTAATGTTGAGAGACTAAACTCATGAGCCCACTGAAAAACAAATCTGACAATTGTATCAATGGTCGAAAGGCGGGTATTGTACTGTACACGCAGCGAAATCCAGCTGAAACATATGCAGCAAAGAAATGTCTAATGCCTCTTCATTGCAAAGTGAAAACGTAAGGTTCGAAAGCAGCTGGATTTTCTGGGTCGCTGAGGAATTGAATAGAGAGATCACAGAGCTTTATTTCTTCGGGGGTAGCTTTATGAAATGCGGTTGTCGATACTTCAGTATGTAACATGCTGTAGTGCGTAGGGAAATATTTAGGCGAGGGTATTTTTCTATAGAGCATTTTAGGGAGTTTCACTGTCTTTGAGACGCCATTTTGCCTGAATTTCATCGAGCGATTAGATAATATTTGACATTATAGTATTCCAGGTAACCTTGTTTGCCTAAATATTTCCCTACGCAACACAGCATGTTCATTGGGTGGGTTTCGCATGAGTGCTGGGCGCTCCCAACTCGCTAAGTTAACCCCTTTCTCCGCACAACCCACAATTCCACAAATCAATGACACGATGGCACTAATGATAAACCATATATGTGAGGCTATTCCCAGATTGACTAGGTCTCGTGAACATCGCTAATTAGTACTATAGACGCTCCTAAATGAACTTCCCAAGCCACAATGGCGCCCCTGAGCAATTCGACGACGTGACACTCGAAAGTCGTCAAATCGACAATGATAGTGGAACTGGATTCGCACTTATCAGCGCAACCATCATCAATAGATTGAATATCAAACCCAATTCTCAACGGATTAGAAGTCTCGTGCGCTACAACAGCGTGCCACACTTCCCAAGCCGTTTTCATCACCCAGTCAACGACAGTCGCCCGAACAAACAAAAACAACATGTCGCTCGTCCTAGGCGCCAACACGGAGTACGCAACAGTCAAGGAAACCAGAGTGCCTTTCCTTAACGAAGACAACTACGGCGAATGGAAGCGAGGGTTGGAAGTTGCTCTATCCGCTGTTGGAGCTTCTCGCATTTTTAGAAGAAGAAGAAGAAGATGGCAGGAACAACTACGAGATGATGTGGGCCTCGAGCTTGACGAAAGCTACCCCTTATACGCTCTTGCTCATGAGCTGATCGTCTTAAACCGCTGTCACCATGTCTTTGCTTCACATCACTTTCACTTCACTTCAGCTGGATCAGAATTAGGATGCTTGTGGTTGGTTAATGAGCACGGGGTTCCGATTGGTTACTTCACAGGTGAATTATCCTAAAGGGGAAGGACATGATTCACAGGATAAGCGAGACTTGGAGGTATAAATAGAGGAGGAACATAGCTAAGAAGAGAGGGAAGGCCAGGAGAACGAGGCGGTGGCAGCATAGCTATTAAGCGAAGTCCATCTACCAGGGAAGATTCAGAAGCATGCTCTCTATCTCAGAAATGGCTTAAGCATTTCCGGAAACGGTATAGGGTTTCTACGTGAGATAGAAAATGCGCTTATGATGGAACTGTAGAGGTTTACACCAAATTTTGTACTGTAGCTGCTGCAACCATCATTAATGTATTACATATCAAACCCAATTCTTAACAAAGTATAATACTGATACTCGGCGACTTTGTATATTGTCGGCATCACCGCGATGAACCAGACTTCTATAGTCAGTTCTCGAGACCAGATTTTCATGTGCTAATCATAATGCATCTGTAGGGTCTTCAAGTATAATTTGTGTCGACTCCTTAAGAACGTCGTGAGAATCACACCCCTGCGCTGGGATTTTAGCAATAGCCAATGGAAATGTGATGATCGACGATACCACACGAAGCAGCCACGAGAAGGTACAGTGGCTATGTAGATACGCTGGCAAGTTAGGATTTCTAAGCTGTGTTTTTCTTTGAGAGTAGAGGTGTACATGGCTTAGAAATCAAGGGCGTTAAAGTTACACTATCTTCTAGTACAACGAATAACGTCATGGCTCGCCGCAGCCCAGCCTCGCGAGGGATAAAGGTTCAGCCTTCCCCCACCTTCACATCTGAAATACAAACACAATCGATACTTGACTTTATAAATTGAGAAAGTTACTGTAAAAACAATGCCTACGAAAGTCTTCATGTAAGTTTCCCTTCATTTACTCGCGCAAATTCAATTGGCCAAAAGCTGATTTGATGCAAAAGTACCGGAACTACTGGCTACATCGGTGGCGATGTCTTGTATGCTTTAGAGAAAGCACATCCTGAATTAGAGTACACAGCTCTCGTTCGGAATTCGGATAAAGGTGCTGCAGTAGCAGCCAAATACCCGAAGATACGATTGGTTTACGGAACTCTCGATGACTCTGCATTGCTAGAGGAAGAGAGCGCTAAGACAGACATCTTAATCCGTACGCACTCCCTCTATCAATCCAAGTCCGATGCTGACAACTCGAATCCGCAGATACAGCAGATTCGTCCGACAACCAAGGCGCCGCGAAAGCATTCGCGAAAGGCTTAGCTGCGGGACACGCAAAAGAGAAACCCGGCTTCTGGCTGCATACCTCGGGCACTGGAATCCTATGTTGGAGCGACATGAAAACAGAAACGTTCGGCGAACCACCATATGAACAACCTTACGACGACCTCGAAAGAGTGCACGACCTGACACATCTTCCCGACGATGCTTTCCACCGTGATGTCGACAAGCTTGTCCTCGAAGCTGCATCCGATGCCGTGAAGACGGTAATTATCTGTCCCCCGACAATTTATGGTCCAGGGCGTGGCCCTGAGAATGGCCGAAGCAGACAGGTTTATAATTTAGTAGAGGGCACGTTGAAGAATGGACAAGCTCCACAGCTCGGAAAAGGGCTTTCGGAATGGGATAACGTCCATGTCCACGACTTATCTGATCTCTTCGTTCTTCTCGTCGAAGCAGCCATCGCGAATAAACCCGAACTAGACGCAAAATTATGGGGCAAGGAAGGATATTTCCTCGCAGAAAACGGCCATCATGTATGGGGTGAGATCTCGAAGAAGGTGGGAGAAGTGGCTTTTGAGAAAAGTTATATCAAGGAGAAAGAGCCGAAACAAATAGGTGTGGAAGAAGCGAAGGAGTTTGCTGGATTCGAGGCACTGAGCTGGGGTCTCAATAGTCAGGGGTTTGCGAAGAGGGCTAGGAAATATTTGGGCTGGAATCCGAGTGGGAGGAGTTTGGAGGATGAGATTCCTGATATTGTTGATAGTGAGGCTAGGCTTTTGGGGATTAAGAAGGGACATGCGGAGAAAGCATCTGGAAAAGCGTGAAAAGATCGCTAATAAACCCATCGAATATCAAATTTAACAACATCTTTGAGTCTCCAACTTTGGAATTTACTGTGACGCAATCTCTCAAGCGGGCAGCTCGCGTGATGATCTCGAAGGATCATACAGGCGGAGTTATCTCAGCTTCCCAATTTACCAATTAGCTAAGCATCCCACTTCTCTGTTACTCTGTCCGCGGGATAAGATATCAAGATCTCAGAATACTTGCTTGCAAACTGGGGCTTAACATGTCCAGGTGGCGTCTTCCATAAAAGTTTGCAGGAGCTGAATGGTTGACCCTGTATGGTTTGTGGGAGATCTACACTGCATGTCTCTATCCCCTCGATGTGTGTATCGTCAGCATCTGGCTGTTGAACAATGAAGTAATTAGACTTATATGCTGAAGTGTGTCAGTTCAATAAGATCTCTTTACTTTCCGGAAACTATCTGAGATAATTGAGATTGATTACAAAGTACTTAGGTACGTTCACATTTCAGAAACACACGGTTGCTTAAACTTTTCTCAGACTCAACTCAATTATTATCACCATTCAATTAAATCTATCCTCTACAATGGATCCCTACTTCACCAACCTAGCAGTCTACCTCTACGCACAAGGCTCCGCCAAAATTGAAGACTCCCCCTATCCCTCCATCACAGATCCTCAAGATGTAATACTCAAAATCGCCTACGTCGGCGTCTGTGGTAGTGATGTACACCTTAATGTCAACTTACTAGAAACCCTATCTTTAACATACCACAGGTACATTTCTGGCGCCACGGCGGCATCCCATGTCGTCGTTTCAGCGTCTGCAAGAACGGGACAGATGTCCTGGAGACTAACGTCCATTTGTAAAGCCATGTAATTTCTTGGTAAATGATAAGGAGAACCTTGAGAGACTAGACTCGTGATACATCTTACTACTGTTACGGTCAAGTACAATATAAAAGCTGGAGCAGATCATAGATAGCAAGCGAATCATATATCACAGGTCCTAGTTGCCTTAGCAGCAATTTTCTTAAGCCACGAATTATGGAATTATACCGGAACGCACTAATGAAACTATTTGATTTGACCTAGCCGTTTCTGACATAATTGTGTCAGAATATAGAGTAAATATGCTTAAAAAGTCGGTATCCTTATGTATGAAAGATCGACGACACTAATACACGACATTCTCGACATGGCCCAGTACTACCCCTCCTTCCGACATACCACCTAAGCCAAAATCCCCATCTCTCACCACAAGCTTATGTTTACTCTGCTATAAAAGTAAATACATCTTTAAAATTGTATTAAGAGAAATTGTCGAGCTTCAATCTTCCCTATCTTGATCCCATCTCTTCAAAAGCCTCACAAAATGGAAAACCCCCGCCCACCCTACATCCCAACCTCCGAACTATTCATGCTCAAAAACCGCACAATCCTGAGTATCCCTCCCCCAACCCAACCTATCCCTTCCATTCCAGCACTCAAACCTAACAAACAGCAGTCGCAGGCGGTCTAGGCGCCGTTGGAACCAGCATCACAGAAGCAATCATGGAATCAGGAGGCGATGTGATATGTTTCGATTTAGCCTCATCGCCGCCAAACATCGATATTCCTTCACTCATTTCGATTATGAGGCTGAGATGGCTGATGCAGTGTGACGATTGTAGAACTGTATAACGAGTTTCAGAGGAGAACAGATCAGACATGGTCGTATTATGCGCTGGATGTTACGGATTCGAGATTGGTTAGAGATGCGGTAGCTAAAGCTGTCAGGGGGCTTAGAGATGGGTTTCCGCTTCGTGGAGTCGGTAAGCCCAATCTCTCTACCAATCCTCAAAATACATCAATTCAATCATACTGGACTTATAAAATGCAGAAACCACAGCTGGAGTCTCCGGTGAATCACTAGCTAAAGACTACCCCGAAGATAAATTCAAGAGGATCATGGATATAAACGTCAGCCAGTCCTGTTCGTCCTTATTTCAAGCCGACTTGCAAAAGGATTAAGGATTGATAAGATCTAGGTAATGGGTATATTCCTCGTAATCCAAGCAGCAGCAAAACATATCCTCCACCGAAAACCGGCGGAAGCATAATCCTAATCGCCAGTATGAGCGGCAGCGTCGCTAACAAAGTCCCCTCCCTCCTCCCTTTCCTCCCCCCATCAAATCTCCCTTTCACCCACTAACTCTCCCCAGGGCGTTTCCACATCCACCTACAACACATCCAAATCCGCGCTCCTCAAACTAACACGTTCCCTCGCCTCGGAATGGGGCAACCCGCCATCCTCCTCGCCCATCCGCGTGAACTCCCCTTCGCCGGGCTATATCCACACGCCTCTCACGGATAGGGCGTTAGCGCGGGAGGAGACGAGGAGGATCTGGTTGGAGGGGAGTAGGTTTTCATGGGCGGAGGAGTATAGGGGCGGAGGAGTATAGGGGCGGAGGAGTATAGGGGCGGAGGAGTATAGGGGCCCGGTGCTGTTTTTGTTTGGGGGGGGTGGGGCTCATTGTGCTTGGTGAAGAAGAGAGAGAGAGAGAGAGAGAGAGAGAGAGAGAGAGAGAGAGAGAGAGAGAGAGAGAGAGAGAGAGAG
>QYAH01000077.1:75460-96432 GCA_003988945.1 Chaetoscypha palmicola | reverse complement strand
CTTATAAAGAAAGACTTATATATACTTTAATAGGATTTAGGAAAGACTATAAAGTAGACCTATAAGTACTAGAACAAATACCGATTAGAATTAAGGCTACGGTTAGATAATATAATCTCGAGATTAAGGTAGAGTTTAAATAGTTAGGGGGAGATAGAGGATTAGTAGAGAGAGGATCTAGAGCTATTCTTTAAAGTGGTTAATAGGGTAAAGTAGGCGGATAAAGAAGTAGATAAGAAGTATATCGCGGATATATTAAAGGTAGTTCCTCTGACTTATAACCCTAATAATTTCGATATATTTACTGAAGGACTAGGTAGGCCTACTAAGGAGACTAGGTTATAGAAGGAAGAGGTAGTTAGAGAGACTAGGGTTAAGACACCTGCCCGAGTTAAGTTAACGTTAACAACTATAAAGTCTAGATCTATAACTATACCCACGACTAAGGCGAAGTCCTAGTCGATTAAGAAAGTATCTACAACTATACCTACGACGAAGGCGAAGTCCTAGTCGATTAAGAAAGCACAATTAATTAAGAAAGGAGTCGAAGAATCACCGTCACTTAAGCGAACTTTAACCTCTATTAGAGAGCCTGCCGGGAAGCGATTAAAAGTTAAGGAGGTTATAGAGGGGGAGCCCGAAGTGATAGGTCCTTAACTATAGACAAAAGGAAAGGGGGATAGGGATAAGTCTGATTCCTCGGGGGAGAAAGGAAAGAAGACTATAGGAGGAACTAATAAGATCGTTATATCTAGTAATTCATCTTCGGAGTCATCGGAGGAAGAGGAAAACACAGAAAACGCAGAAAACGCAGAGGAACCGCCACCTACGCCTTACGAGTCTATATCTACCCCTTACGAGTCTACGCCTACACCTAAAGTGTTAAGATTAGTGTTTAACGGGTATAACGAGGATTAAGATTAGTATTATAACACTATAGAGCCCTTATTTCCTAAGAGCTACTTAGAAGATTTCCTTCGGAATACTAAGGATAAGGATATTAAGGGTTCCTAGGGGAGTTCTAGAGGGTTAGGAGTAGAAATAAGGCTGTAGATAGAAGATATAAGTTTCAAATGATTTTATTACTTAGGGTCTTTACAGGTTATAGATAGTTGTTTACGTTAAGAGGGTAGACAGTTTATTTATAAAATTAGCGTAGGAAGTATATTTACGAGATAAGGTCTATATAAGTGACGCTTATAGATAAAGGAAAAAGTGTTTTATTACGTTGGCTTTATTTGTTATAGGCTTATTAAGTCTCGGGCATGCTTTGCTCTGGTTAAGAGGGTATATTCGGCTAGAGGAGAGTCAATAAGGAAGGGAGGAATAGTTGTTAGCCTTACCAATGAGGCCTCTATTATGTAATCAGCGGTGGATGATGCACATCTCCACCAGGGCCTATCCCTCTCTCTTCTAGTAATACAATCGCCATTCCCATCATCGCTTCACTTCACATATTGCCTTGTGCAGGAATTGCAAGGGTAGTTTAGCAATGGGAGAGATGCTTATAAGGCCTTGTGCTTCGCATTTTCAACTGCTATCATTACTCTTATATCTATATTGCAGTGTCGAAATAGTTCAAGATGCTTTTTCTCAAGCTACCCGTTATGCTATTGCTTCTTGCTTCTAGGCTAGTGCCATTATTCGCCGTCAGTCTATCAAATACCCAGCTTGGCCAACTAAATAGAGATCTTGGCCGCCGTCTGTCTGCTGGGGCATCGATCGTTCATTCATCATCTGCAGCTCCAAGATGGAGTGATTTCAATGCGCTGAAGCCAGGAACGATTGTGAACGTTGCGACCGAGAACGATGTTGCAGTTACGGTAATAGAAGACACGGCCTAACATCACAGATTTCTTTCTGACAAGTATAGATTCTATATTGCAATGCCGCAAAACTCACGTTCTTTGCACAAGCGGGAGGAAATGCCTGGGCGAATACATTCTATATCGGCCATAAAGACGTCACAATCAATCTACGAGGCCTCAACAAAATCACGTTCAATGATAAGAAATCACAAATTACTTTTCAAGGAGGTGCAACAATACAAGAAATCGTCAATGCGGCTTACGCAAATAACGCAAGAGTTCCTACGGGTAATTGCAACTGTGTTGCACACAGCACTCCCACCCAGTCAAGCATTCCATTATCTTCAGCGAGTAAGCGAGATGCTGCGGTATGTGTGACAACACCCTTGCGAGGCTCTTCAATGATGCGACGAGTTGCAGCGTGGCGAATGATACGGCGTGTATCATACTCCGTCAATCCACACACCTTGGCAATTTCCAGACAGGACGCTTCCTGTCCAACCGGAAAACTCTTCACAATGTTGAAACGATGAATAGCGTGAAGACTAAGTAAATGAGTCGCCTAGACCGATGAGATCAACTTCCCATGTAGATCTACTTCTGATTTTGAAGGGGCTAGGAGGTCACGGGGGTACCTACTTCGTGACGATGAATGAGATATCCTGGACTTAGTAGAAGATCTTGTAGCTGTGATGCCGCTTCGAGAATTTCTTCACGGGTGTCGTCCAACTTCTGTGGCAACATACACAATGTTGTATCAGGACTGAAAGAAGGCTGAGGAATGTTCTCGTCCTGGAGACACCTATCGAGCAAAGATGTTTTCTCAGCAATAGTCGCTAATAACTATAATATCCTTAAGGCACTCATTTTTGAGACGATATATGGCTGCAGAGATATTTCTAGATTCACTGTGCTCGAGCAGGAATATGGATGCTTTTATCCTCAAAGAACCAATTCTTGACTTTAATGATTTCCCAGATTGATTTTTTTGCCCGGAATACTGCTATAAAGCTTTATAAACCATAAGATACAATAGACAAAGACGTGTATGGGAAACGCCTGTCCAACCTCGCCCTACACCCGCCTCAATATCATGCTAATCGTGACGTGGCCCTCGCTATTGCCGATCGATGAATGTAATGATGCTCATGTCACCTGGAGAAACAAGTTAACCGCTGCTTTACCAACGTTCTGTATCATAGTATCTGTAGAGCAACAGTCTTTGGGGTACTAGCTGGTTCCCCCGGTATTTGCGAGTTGTTTTTAACTATAGTTGTTCATTTGCGAGACCGCAAGTATAGCATACTTTTCAACTTCGTACCCTCGATCTTGTGATAATATGGATTCCCGCACCAGCGATCATGAGAAAGCTGGCCAAGAGCCTCTTCTGGGTGTTGTCGACCAAGAGTGTGGCTTTCCGATTGTCCCGCCAACGAAATTCAACTCAGGCGCTCAAGGAAGTCTGCGATTCTCATTCGGAAGGACCAATGTCTTTGTCTGCCTTGGAGTTATTGCTTATGCACTTTTGTTGATCTTATACGTACGCCTGTATGAAGCGTTCCAATCCACTACTAGTAAAGAACCCGGAGACTGTCGAGCTCACGGACTATTTCCTTGTATGTAGAACCACCATAGTTGAGCGAATCCATGCTGATGAATACACTATAAGCTCTTGCGAAGAGTCCAGCTGTTAAATATAAAACACGACTAATCAATGCCGAGATACATGACAATAAGTTTGTAGGAGATCCTCGACTAGAGCTTGTTGAAGCCTGGCATGAGCTGTTCGAAGGTGAATCTGCTCAACTTCATGTGGGCATACCAGCCGAATACTAATCTTAGTTTTACAGATATCAGAATTCCTGTCGCACATGAAGATCTGCAGTTCCATAACGTCACATCAATTTCCCTGACTGATGGCTCTGAATACGCTGCGGAACTAGGGGTTTACCATGAGATGCATTGCCTGGTAAATCTCCTTCCAAGCAATCTGATACTCGATGGCTGATCATCGTCTAGAAGAAGATTAGGCACTGGATTCATAAAGATTATTATCTCACTCATGCAAGTAATGAAGAGTTGACAGAATGGAAAGCGCACATCGGTCAGGATTTCCACGCTCGACAATGTCGTATAGAGTTGACGCAATATAGATCACTGCATCGAGACAATGAGGCTTTTGATCATGTGTAGAGGCGACCCTTCTCTATCAACTTTCAAATGGCTCTCCACTGATCCTCCAGCGCTGACCGCGGTGGCTCAAAATCATCATCGGTGTGTCAACTGGCAGAGTCTTCTCGGGTGGGAAGGGGGAGACATGTTCCCATTTTCGAAGAGGGTGTATTACAACCTCCTCAGAAGGCCTGAAAGAGGAATAATTCCGTACCTGAGAAATAGAAATTTCCTGAGTCTAGTACCTACATTTTCGTAGCTCTTCTAATGCTATGTTGACAGCTTCAAGCCGCCCGCCGGCCCTCTCGGGACAGTCAGGTTCCAACGTCAGGTTTTACGATTCTGCCAGGCGTATCCGCTCTATTGTGGAGTTAGTATGGTAATTAAGATAGTGGATTCAGGAACCTTGTATTAAACCTCGCCGTCGGACCCCCATTTTTGCCCTGGTAATACCAGGATGTTGTACGCCCTTGTTCCCTACCAAATCTGTACTAGAACTCGGGATATGTGTCATATGCAGAGTTTTATAGCCGTGTCTTGATTGTACGAAGTATAGAGAATTCATGGTGTTGTGGAATTGAATTGATTGAAGTGATAAATTGATTAGAGCTATTGTAGCTACTCTCCTATACTTCCAGGCTATCGAATATATCGTTATTATTATCTAATTGGGTTATTTACTTTGTGGGTAGATTCTTTACTAACTTTAGTGCCTTTTTAGCCTGTCTAACGCTCAATTTAATCTGCTCTTGTGCGAGTTGTAATGTAATAATTGTCGACATTTTGATAGTAATTCGGGAGGCGACGGCGAGGTGTTTATAAAGCGACAGCGAGGTGTGAACGAGGATATTTGGTAAGCAATCTCTTACGAGGGAGTCAAGAACTATACGTGGTTATTCCGCTACGGTAAATAATAGTAGATAATAAATCTGTATATTAGCACTACTCACATAAATACCCTTTGGGAATAACCTCATATCTACACGATAGGTATAGTCCCTGGCCCCGAAATTAAACCCCCTAAAAATAAATCTATTCTCCGTTCCTTGTGAGTTTCCTGTTAAGGTATTTCCTCTATGTCTTTTATGCCTAGATAGGTTTAATTTTCTCGGAGAATATAAGGGGGGGTTCAATTTCGGGGCCATAGACTGTACGCAATTGATAGCTCCCCTGATCCCTATGCTAATTACTATGGAACCTTAGGTAATCGCCAAATCAAGCTCACCGCTCAGAAACCTGACGTTGAAACCTGACTGTCCCGAGAGGGCCGGGCCGCCCGGCGGATCAGAATCAAGAGCCAAAATGTGTTTTGGGATTTAAGCGAGCAGCATTCGTTGTCGAAAACAAGGGCTAAAGTAGCAGTCAAATACATCACGAGATTGTGACATAGCACAAAGGATCACCATGAAATCTGAGGGATTTTCAAGTTCCAATTTCGTTATCTAAGTTTTCCCTGTCGTTGCAGCCGATTGTTGCGAACAATACTAAATAGGTCACCAGTTCCCTGCGCGCCTTGCGCCGAACGTCATTTGAATCGCTCATCCGGTGATCGCCAAGATCCAAGGATAGCTGATGTGTGAAGCTCTCAGAAAAGGCTACTGAATCTGCCAACCCTTATGTGAGTTATCACATCTTTTAGACAGGGTTAGAAAATATGTAATCCTCTCAAGAGACCACTGTAGATAGATATCATGGATTCATACTGTTTGAGCTGAATTGAGTCGAAACTGCATACACCTCATACTGAATGTTAGTATAATTTCTGTAGTCTCCTGATCCTTGTCACAGCACTGGGCTGTATCATCCTTGAAGAAGCGTTGTACTAATGTTGACTTCTAGCAACATTTTATTCACGCTAGTCGGTCTCCGTATGTGCCAGAGAAATAATTCTCTGCGAAACAGAGAATATCTCCCCATATCCATCTGTCCACAAACTAACTCTCATCTCCCTCCAATTCGCGACCACGCCTGAACAACAGATACCGTACACTCATCGCCAAAGAAACCAAACTGAATAAGAAAGCTTTTCCCCGACGATGTTATTCAGAATTCAATTGACTGAGTTTTCGGCTGTCTGCGCTGTTTGTTCGGCACTGCCGAGCAGCGCCAGTCGGTGATGATTTGCAGTCAATTTAGAATTCGAGGCTGATTGAGCCCAGGTCCAAACATGCTGCGTGCTGAGACTTCTGATGCAGACGATCAGGTTGTCTATACCTGGTCTCTGCCTGAGCAGAAAGCGAAACGAAGCGAAATAATTGATGCGGATGATCAAGTTGTGTATACTTGGTCTTTGCCTGAGGAGAAGTGAAAGAATTTACTTGGAAACTGTGGAGGATTTATTCTATGCATAGATGACATTCGATAATTTTACTAGTCATGGTTGGGACAACAATGGTGGGCATGGTAAGGATTCGATCGATCACTGTGCACAAAATGGACTATCTTTCATGATGGACAGAGTTTCATCTCACTTACAGAACCCTTTGAGCACTCTCAGTAGAATGGCTCGATATGAAAATCAGACACTCTTTTGGCACTCGTCCATGTCTCCAATGTGAGTGGAGTCAGCAAAGGGGAGAGCACTGAGACTCCATTTACTTGGTCTCGACAGAATCGTAGGATCACAAATTTATTCATCTCTAGCGACTCCATATTGGTACTCGAGAGACGCAAGGGTATTATCATTCAATAAATACCGACATCGAGAACTAGATTGGAATTCTCATCGGTTCATCGATCTAGCCATGAGTGTCACGTTACACTTCACTCAACAATATTTTAACTGTCATTGCCGGTACTGGTCATGCATATTGAGTTGTAGAGTTGTAGAGCTGTCTTCTGTGATTTGTATTTGGAGCATGTCTGAGTGCCGAAACCTATATCTGTATCGTGGTAAGGTCATATGGAGTGAAATGTCGAAATCAAGAGCGACCCGAGCAATGCATTGTATGATCCTCAGGCTTGCTGACACACCCATGTAGCCCATCTGTACTCCGTAGTCTTAGTTGGCTTTCATTTATGTGGTCACCGATGTGCATTTCATATGAGTGACCTACCTTACTGAGACTCGCTGCAGAAGCTGATACAGAGTTGGTGATCACCTATAGACGGAGGACTTCCCACTGCAGCATTGTTGGTGACCAACCATAACCCAACCGCAGCACTTTAGGCTGAAATGCGATGGACAGATTTGTCAGTGTGAGTAGCTCCGCCTACTTTTCCATTAAAAAGGCCCCAATAGCACCGTAATTGGCAGTTATTTTCAATCAACAGGAAAGGTCCGATACATCAAGCAAGAATCATGACCCTGACGACTTTGATCTTATCGCTCAAGCCGGAGCTCTCTCTCAACACGAGAATTCTGATAGACCCAACAGACAATGATTTCAAAGGCCTCTTGAACAGGTGGTCTAAAGAAGGCGTTGAAGTCCCTAGTGCAATTATCTGTTCCGTGGTAGTCATGAATCCATGGTGTTCGTGAACACCATATGGTATTCGTCAATACCATGGAATCGTGAGTACCATATGGTATTCATGAACACCACGGAACAGGTCTATTCCGTACGGTACGGAACTTCCGTGTTTCAAGGAGTCGTAGATCTTATTATTGTCGCCGTGGCGTAACTCATACGGTAGGTCAATTTCATGGTGTTGTCACTGTTATGGGTGTATATTTAGCATGGCCGAGCGATAAAATTAAAGAACATTCCAAATACTACGTATTTAGGCCAATAGTTAATGTATTTGGATTTATCTTTGTGACCGTAGCTCGGGATCGACGGTTTTCGACCCTTAGGAGTAGTGAAACTATCTACATTTGTAACAATTAAATTGTATCATTTCAAGCATTAGCGATGTACTTGATTGTCTAGAGGCCTAAGCACATAATTAGTATATAAATCGATCGATTTCCCAGCCCTTAGTGTTATCAACTCACTCAATTCCATCGACTCAATTCTATCCACTCAATTCTATCCACTCAATTCTATCCACTCAATTCCATCCTTCTAAGCGTAAATTGGATGACCTTACGATTGATGGATTTGAGGGTTTTGATAGGCCTGCTTTAAAGCGCCGTGGAAGGAGTTAATTAGGTAGATTAAATTAATACAACACCATGGTGTTCATGAATACCATATGGTACTCACGATTACCGTGGTATTCACGAATACCATATGGTGTTCACGAATACCATATGGTATTCGTCAACACCATGATTCGCGACTACCACGGAACATATCCAGCCTGGGATAACCTCTGATGTTGCCAAAATTGTGAGTACATACTCTGGATATCATTACCTTGGGCTGCACGTCGTGACGGAACTCTGGGAATCCTTGAGGTTATAACGCTATGTTAGATCAACTTTGCCCACATCCACAAGATACCGTTTGTCCCAGCAAGCGGGGGACATAGTGCTTGGTCAACGATCAATAAATCGGGTTTCATTTTAGATCTCAATCTTTTAAACTCGATTGCCATTGATTCCGAGACCGACACGGTTAAGATATCAGGTGGAGTGTTGGTTAAAGAATTGGCAACGACACTGGAGCAAGCTGGTCGCTGTACAAGTCAGAGAAGTCAACAGAGCCCTTGACTTGAAAGTATATCTAACTTGGAGCAGCACTCGGTAACGGCAACACAGTAGGGGTAATTCCCTACGTCCTCGGTGGCGGAACCAGCATCCTCACCGCTGTCGTCGGTTACGCCTGTGACCAAGTGACCTCCGCACTCATTGTCACTGCAGTCGGGACGGTTATCGAAACTTCCGCAACCAATTCCCCTGAAATATTCTACGCCATCAAAGGCGCGGGTGCCTTCTTCGGTGTAATCCTTTCTCTGACCCTCAAAACCTATCCACTTTCCATCCTCGGCACCCCCAATGGCACCCACTGGGTAGGGACCTACATCTTCCCTCTCTCGCAAGCTCAAGAAGTCTGCAAAGCCCTGGAGCCAATGATGACAGATACAACGATCAACTCAGCAGGAGCCATAATGCTCATGGCGCCCCCACCAGCCTTCCAGCCCGTCCTTCTCGTAGCGCCGCATTACCTTGGCAATCCAGAGGACGCCCCCAAGAGCTATCAAGTGTTAACAGACCTCCATCTTCTCGTCTCCTCATTTTCAACACCCACTTTTTCAACCTATCGCGACGGGATGGACTACGCATGCTCCAAAGGAGATTTCAAACGCTTCAATCTTGTCGGCGTACGGGAGTTTCGCACTGAGGACTTCTTAAAAGTTGTGGAGTTATTTCAGGGGCTTTTGGAGGCTTGTCCCGATGCGGGGGCTTCAGGGTACGTGTTTGAGTGGCATACAGCCGTGGAGAAACCAGCAGTATTGGAATCTGCCTTTGGTTTTGGGGATGTTTCGTTATGGATGTAAGTCATTGTTTGCTATCTCGCATCCGACGCCGCGAGCCAAATTGTATTGACCCCTCGGTGTTGTAGGAATACATTTTCTTGGTATCGACAAGCCGAGAACGAGGCAGTTGTGGTTGATTTTGAGAGCCGCGCGCTCGCTGCGATGCGAAACGGCCAGGGAGAAGCTGATTACATAGATTATCCGAGTTGTAATCGTGTTGCTCCTGTGGAATGTCGATACCCGGGAGTGGATAGGATTGCGAAGTTGAGAACGATGAAGCAGAAGTTGGATCCCGAGGGTGTTTTTACGAGGGAGTTTCTTTAAGCGAAGTTGAGAGACTTCGATAAGGGGGTTTAGAGCACTCTATTGGCGATTAACTCTTTCGATTTCAATACTACAAAAGAATTCCAGCGGAAAAATGATAAGCAGTCTCTAGAATAAAAAATAAAAGAAGTAGTAGTCAATGACGAGGTAGGTCACATAGCTATGTTAGCACGATCCCCTTCTACCAAGCTCACTACTCTAGCTTCAAAGAGAGTTCGATTATGAATCTACCTATATATCATTCTCCCATGGGAAGCAGGATCTACCGAATGGATTCACGAATAATTCTCGACTCCGTATTCGTGGTATTCACTGAGGACACGAACACGAAAGGCTAGAATGTTCACTACGCGCGTAGTTTAATTAGGTTGCAAAAAAGACAAATGGCTCTACGTGTCACTCATGTTACATGCGCAAAACATCACTATTGAATACACATACATTTTCTAAGTTATGTACTAAATTTTGTAATTTCCGGACATCTTCAAAGTCCAAAGTCCACGCAATACCAAATTCTCAAGATCCGATTTCTGGCCTACATCAAAGAGTAATTATTACATTGAATTTTCTGCCCTAGGTCTTCATTCTTTAGGAGCGCCCGTAAAGTCCCCGCAGTCCATGTTGATATCGGCATAGTCCATCGCCTCAGGATAAGTCACAGCTTCTGGGTCCCAGATCTGAGATTCAGTGCAGTAGTGTTGCTCTGTCATTCCGACGTTAGAATGAATCTCAGGGTTCATGTATGGCATTTTGTCTGGGAGAATTCCCGGCTGAGAGATTGGTGACGTGAAAACCTGGTCTGCTAAGCGAGTTTGGGAAGTAAGAGTCGGTGGTGGTACCCAGCCCGCGTTGTAGACCATGCCATGCTCATCCACCTCACCGAAATCGACGAAATCAGAAAACTCGTCTGGCGGTGGTATGAATGGAGTATTCAACCTGCTGGTTTCCAGATCCGGGATACTAGTGCTGTGGTGAGCTAGAGTGAACGGTGGTGGGGCGTCTTCCTGCAAGAATTGAGACAAATGATGGGTGAGAAAGGCTTCCGGTGTTTGGGTTGATTTATCATTGACGAATGTAGGTTGACCGATACTCTGAGATTGAATGTCCGACATGAGTTCCGTCGTCACCACCGAATTGTGATCTGCTTGTTGCAGATAAACGGGAGCATCATGAGCTGGAACCTCAGCCTGGACGTGTTGACTGTGGAATTGGTTATTTGGTCTGACTTCAAGGTGATCTTCAGATGGAACGAACTTCCAAACCAACTGTTCTGCGGGTCCTTCTACCAATGTCGCCGTCAACCCCTCGAGCTGCTGACCATGCCTCATAAAAAGATTCGAGTTGGTGGATGTGGATGGAACTGCAGTAACAATTCTATCTGGACATCTCGGCGGTAAAGGCTCGCCTACATACTTTCGAAGATTCATCCATTTCATCTTTTTGGAGATTGCGTGCTGAGTGTACACCCGTGGATATTCAGGCAGCTCAAGGCTAGGATCATTCAGTGTATAGAGCCAGGCAACTTCCTTCGTCATCTCCTCAGCGATGTGGCGGACTTTGAGATTCAGATTCTTGACTTCGCGACGAGAGTCTTGGTACCAGTAGTAGAGTAGCTGGAGCTCAGTTTTAGTCCACTTTGGCGATTGACGTACAGGTTGAGACGACATGACTGGGGTTCCAGTATATTGCGGCTGGGACGTAAGCTGGAGTGGATGCAATTTGATGGTGATAATCTTAACGTATCGATCTTCTCGCTGTGTTCCAGTTCTTCGGAGTTGATATTTGTGATTTTTGAGGAAGAAGTCTGGCAGAGCGTAGACTGGCTGAGAATTTAGTCTCTACTTAAGGGATAAAAATTTGTTGTTCATCTAAGCGAGTCGTTTGTTCGTGTTTTGGAGGTGAATAGCTTCATTTTTTCTATTCTGTGAATGGAACAGAAAGACCAAGTGACTCTTACAAAGACTCACTTGATAAGCCAGAGTGAATACCGAGAAGATGGGACTGTGGAAGGAACAAAACTAGATTCTCGAATTGAATGTTGATTCAAGTGTCTTCACCCCGACATTGACTGAAACAATTCTAGATCGGTTGAGATTGGAAGGTGAAAACGAAAAGACTTGGTATGGTAGTCGAATAGACGTGATGACCATAGATATCTCCCTCAGATCCACTCAACTCGGTGTTCTGAATATTCTCATTAAAATGGGAACTTAGTACAATGTGATAAGAGGGGTGGAAAACAGAAAAAGTTATACGGAGTTGATTGACTCACATATTGAGGTTTTCGTCATCAAACCATTTGTGCGGTCTCCCCAGAGAATATATCTCAATAATTTAGGGCTTCATTTACACACTTCCGCTGCGCGGATCGAACGCTCACCTACATTGCAGGTGGGAGTGAGACCCTCACCGGGTCGCAATTCTAACTCGGGCTTGAAAGCGATCTACCTCGTAAAAGCGATGGCCATGCAGCTGTAGAGCCATCATTTCTCGGTGGTACTTGTCGAAATGACCAAGTTCTCGTGGAACGATACATCATTGGCGACGAACGAGTCTAAACACCTTCGAGGAGCGAGTACTCAGATAATAAATAAGTACTCTTATTGAAGATGGCGTGAAGCCGAACGCGAACAAAACTCTATACAGCTACATGGACCTCGACCAATTATAGACCATAATCCTTCGTATCACTAACTGATCGAATTTGCAAATTCCAAACTCCGGATGTATCTACGATAGATGTCCATAGCAGAAGTTCGAACTACATGCAATGGTTATTTGAAAATATGCGCAAGACAAGCCAAGTAGATTTTGTAGAGATCATTGCGCGACAGGATTTCACAGATAGCCTTCCCTCTTTTGGGTCACAAGGAAGTTGGCTAAAGAAACCAAGACTTGTTCGGCTAATGAAACAGCGCGACCGCGGACGAGAAAGTAACTTATTCGTCTATCAATAGAATATTAGGATCACCTCGCCTGTAGAATCTTAAGGGTCCTATCAAGAGAGAGAGATTGTCTGACTTCAACACCTGCGACTTGACGGTCGACGAAGTCGTAAGATGCTAAGTAGAGCTGTATCAGTAATCCAGGTGTGGTCAAAACTTAGAGCACAGTGAGCAGCTCAATGAAAAGTTGGGGAAGTGCCCAAGTGCTTTTGCGTAGCAGACCGTAGTGCGATCCCCATTGGCCTGTACATCACTGTTTCTATCTTCCGTAATTTTCAACATTCTCTCCTTTGTGATAAACCACCGTTTTTGAGCATATTGTCTCGATGCAACATCTGCACTCTTTTGGAATTCTTCTAGGAAGAGATCGGGGTGTGTTCTATCACTTCTGATGTCTATTTGACTCACAGGGTGTACAGCCTTACTTGAATTTATGAATAAATTCCTTCAAGTCGCACTCCCAGTGATACTGGTATAGCCAAGGTCTGGCGTAGATGCCCCACATTATCTCAACAACTGTTGATGATGGATCGAGGCGAGACTCATTCGTGGTATGGATGGCGCAGCAAAGATAGACGCAAAAAAATTGGCTTTGCCATTAGTGGCCTAAGCCTCCTGGGTGATGTAACTTGCTCATTGCTTTGCTACCTCATGTACGGGAGCATTTTTAGGTTTCCCTCCCGCTTTCCACACCGTCTGGAGGCTAAGACTCGAGCACAGACATATAATGCCACTGTAGCATCGCCTTCAGGTAGATCAAGAATCGGGTGACAGGTACTGGAGTAGATCTGGCTGGTTCTGTGCGGCAACTTAGCAGCGGTGGTTATGGAATGAAAGATCAAACGAGGTCTTGTTAGTCAATTGGTGAGATATTCAAGACATTCTCCTAATGATAATGCTAGAAATCGGGCATAAGGTAAGTTTACTTGTTCGTTGGTCGACGATTTATCTGATATCATGGACCGTTTTTTTTTTCGTTAGACATCTTGTCCACCTACAAAGGTTTATCGTTTCGTGCCACCGTGCTGTTGACTATCATCTTGGCTTCCCAATAAGACTTGAGGCTGGCTCTTGATACTACAGTGAGTTGATTCTTCAGCTGAAACCGACCAAAGTCCTTCCAAGTTCGTAGAAGCAGTCGTCAAAAGTACCATTTCGTCTCGTCTAGGGACCACAGCTCCGTGGTCAAAGCTTGACTTCGTGTAACCGAAGCACATTAAGTTCCTGAAGTCATGAGAACGGCGCCGTTTCTCCGTTGCACCGGTAGAACACCGGTTAACAGATGTACTTTGCGATGTTGAGAATTATTATCGTGTCGTGGAGGGAGTCGTGAAACATAGGTGCCGACTTTTTACCGTCCATTCAATTCGTCTCAGCCACAAAGCCGTAGAGGTCTGAGTACAAGTTGATACAAGCAATCTGATAGTGACCTGTTCTGGTAGTTTGAACTTGGACAAATAAACTCCTAGGTTTCTAAGTAGAAAAGTTAACATGACAAAGATTGACTCCAAGAGTGGAAATTCTCCACGCGACAGAAAAATCGATCAGTCCGGGATCGTGCGAAAAATGCTGTCGACGATGTAACACGCAATGTCGTCTTACGTGGAATTGTCAATGCGACTCCTTCGATTTCGCTTCTCCGTCAATTCGTGCCACTTGTCGCTCCCTGATCGTTCGTTGGCGAGCTGTCTCCATATTTGAGTCAAATCCCACCAGCGACGGATTGTTGATTAAGAGCAGGAATGGGATGTGATATTGTTTTCATCGCGAACATCAACTATAGACGACTAAGCCAATCGCATCAACTTAACCCCATCTTCCTGGCTTTGGGTTACATTGGTCTGCAGATTGCGGCTTACTCCGTCGTTCAGCCAGCGGTGAAGCTCAATCGTCAACGCATCCTAGCTTTAGGAATCAATATGTAGGCAATACTTGTGAACTCGAATTTGCCCACGTCCGTGAACGAGACGTTTCGGTCCTGAATTGCTCCTTGCCAGTTCAGACGAAGGTTGCTTATAGCATCCGGGATACACCCATAAGGTTGCATCGGGCTATGAGCCTGGATCGTCCATCTGCCGCTGGTCTTTGGAGCGCCTGAAGCGCCACTCAGGTCGATACTGATTCCGTGATTTATTTCTGATTCCTAACACTGTCGCCTGTTGTCGAACAGAGAATGGCAGAGGTTCAATGTCCATGATGCACGAAATACCCAGGGCTTGCTCGCGTAGAATAATCCTCCGGATGTGGCATTGGCACCTCGCTTCTTACGTGGGGAAAGAATACACAGTACTTGAGTAGGTGATTAGTTCCGACTTAAGATTCTCTTTCTTCTCTTCGCGTATGGAGATGCCTACTGGCAATCAGACTTCTCTATGTCAAAGCGTGAGCGCGATCCTCGTAGTGTTTAAAGTTGTCTCCAATATCTGCATTTAGTCAGCTAAGTGTTCTTTGCATGAAACGCCACGTGCTGAAGCGAACTGATGCCCCTTGTTGCGTCCGGCGGATCATGTTCATCTAAAATCCCGGCACACTGGATCGGCCTAGAAAGGCACCATGCACAGAGGTTATCGAGTGCCCGAGTTGACGAATAGTGCTATGCTGGGTAGACTTGGCAAGCCCCCGTGAGATTTCACGATGGGCCGAGCAAGAGATCGAGTCAATCAAGACATGCGCTTTCAAAGCAGTTGAGTCAAGAAAAGAGATTTCATGTATCTATGGATAGTACATATACTTGAGAGCAAAACGAAAATGCGGTGAGGTTGAGTGTAATTGCGCCAATGACAGCAACCCAACTTTGATCTTAATGAGAAAACATTAGACTAGTCATAAGGTAAGATCCTAGTGTTTAACACTAGTCGTGCAACCGTTTGAAGGGGCCTACCCTACTACTTCTACTACCCCTCCAAACGGTTGCACGACTAGTGTAAATAGCTTGTTACCCCTACACGTGCCACTACCATTGCTCAATCCCGAGGTCCCTCAAGATTTACAGTAGCTTTATAGCTAGAAACCCCGGTGAGTCCCACCAAAGAGGTTTAAACTCCATGGAATTTGCTTAATTTAGCTCCAATTATATGTTGGCACCGGCTGGATTTTCCACGCAATTGCAGCTGTAGGGTTGCCCCCCTTGCCAGTCTTTCTTATAGCGCCCGCGTTCGCCAATGCACCTTTCAGCCAATCGCATCTCACCAAGAAGTGAACGAAAGGTCCATTCGCGAGCATTTCCACACTGAGAGCTTTTGCATCGCATCGAGATTTATGTTTTGCCTGCAGCAAGCTTCTCCCAGCTCCTGCTTGATAGTCTTCTCGAAACATTCTTTAATATAAGATCTCGGCAGTCTCTTTACAGTATTTGATGGAAGTCTTGGTCGATTCAAGTTTTCTTTGCGCCCCCGAGCACTTTTGCAGACCCAATTCCAGCGATGCAATCTCTACGACCTTTCTATTAGACGATAATTCTCCGCTTCGGTATAAAAGTGCATGATTGCAACTATTTCCACCTTGTTCATTGTGCTTCATACCCCACCAACGACCGAGTTTTCGGATCCATGACTTTGAAAAGGAAAACAACTGTGTTCGATCAGAAAGAGCGTAGATCGAGAATGGAACCATCGTTGAGGAATACGTCTTGCAGCAAAGGTCACACGCATCCACCATGGAATATTACGGGAATTTTACGGATAGAAAAATGCGAATCTATTTGCGGATTCTGTCAAAAGGAGACCAAGACAGCTGCAAATTTGAGAAAGGTGCGCGACCATGGAAGTTTGTTCTTGCAGGGCTGACGATATACTTGAAGCATGTAGCGATCCACATAAAAAATGAACGGCTCAATCTCACAATCGCGGAAGGATCGAGTGGGCGTGGGAGACTGTAAGTCTGGGACATTGACTCAGTTGGTGTTAATTACTAAACTACCTCAGAGAGATGCCTCATTCATTTGAGAGGGAAACGTCCTCGTCGTCGTCACGAGTTTCTCACATATCCGACGAAATTGATCCTGCAACATCCAGGCGAGAAGATAACACCCTTTCGAGGCAACGGTCCAGTCATTCCTCGTCTTCCATGGATCCATTTTCACCTTCCGCGGTATTAATGTCTATGCATCAACCCAACATATCACGATCATCTTACTACTCAGCTTCAGGCTCAAGTTCTTACCCCACACCCAATTCGCATGCTCAATCAACAGCAGTAAGCTCCTACTCTTACCCATACTCTGGTAGCTCAGTAGTCCATTCAGCAGCGCATAATCAACCAAGCTACCCATCACAAGTAGGCAGTATGTATGGGCACTCTGACAAAGACCTCTTTCGTGGTCTCCGCGAACATAACATCAGCACAAAAACAGCATGGACCGTAATACCAGCTTCCGAAGGAACGCGAGTACTTGATTATTGCAAATCAATGTCCGTTGCTCAGGTGGTTGGATCCCCCGTACTGGAATCGAGTAGAACAGCTCTGGCAGCGCTTAGAGCACCCTGTTACCACCGCGAGACGCTCTACGACGAAGAATGGCAAGCACACATGAGGGATGTGCATGGAGTGTTTTTCCTTTGGCCAGACACGTGGATGCGGAGGATTGAAGTTGTCGACCTAGAACCCTACGGAGGCGACATAGGTGGAATCAACAATCTAATGATGGAAGGTTGACGAAATGTTTTTGAATGTGGAATCGATCTCTGACTGCGAGCATTGCGACTGCCAGCTATTCGTTTTCGAATGAACCAACACTTACAGAACGGCTGGAATTTCTGCCGGATAAAAACAGAACACACGTATATAATATTGTATAATGATCTTCTAGTTTGGGAATGTGCGTGGAGGGAACCGGGATATCTTGCTCGTTTCCGATAGACGGACGAGTTATGGAGCAAGAGAAGGACATTTTGGGGGTTTTTGCATTGGATGGGATAACAGTTTGGGCCTCTTATCTCAACGAAATAACGAGATATGAAGTTCAATGAATATGATTATGCACCAAGCTATCCTGGGTTCTGACATGCTCTGAATCGTGTTTCCCCAGGCAGATACTGGATATGGGTGAGTGAGCTGGCATACTTTCCATGTAGAAGCACCATTTCAGTCAGTGCTCAGAAATTTTATGCTCAGATGAGGTATCACACCGCTGCTGCAGGAATTCTGAGGTACTGAGCAGAGTCTTGCAATCCATCTAAGGAGCCCTTAGCAAAACCTGACACCTTATAGACCTCGAGCTCGCTACCCGGAATTCACTTCCCTTGTCTCTGGAGCTACAAACTTCTCAATTCCATTGACGACAGATCATGTATACACGTAGCACGTGGGCGAGTCTTTCGAATTCCCAGCCCCACGAGAACGGCCCGTCGGGGAACTCGGGAATCCGATTGAACCACGCGGGAATCAAAGTGGAGCGATCTCACGAGCACAAAAATTGACAAGGGCTGAAAAACGGTTATCGAAACTTGCCCGTCCCTTTCCTTTCATCCCTCCATCATTGAGAGCCGTGTCACTGTTTCAGAACAAGCAAGTGTCGCCTATTAAGTTAAGAGTTAAGTAAAGATCAATATCCCAAAGCTCTAGCGAATACTCTCGAGAGAGCTGTAGTTATAGTTGAAAGCTCACCAGTCGCAACTTCTCCTAAAGCTTGGCGAGCAGGTGTATCAGGGATCAAGCTTTGAGGAATCCTAGGAATGATCTCCGGCAGGGGATATACGACGTACTCCCACGCTTAACCACACAGACATTTCACCACTTAGACGGATTAAGAAATGGTAGCGAACGGTCGGGGTAACACATGGGATGAAAAACGGATTCCTGGGATTTTTTCGCCGTATTAGGCGGGAGGCGTTGATGCCCAACGAGTTTTGAATTGATTTTGGATTGGAATGTTGGAAGACGGAGTAAAATATGCGAAAGACGATTGTTTTGTTTTTAGAATGAGAGGAATTGTGACGGCTTCCTAGGTTTTCTCGAGGCCTCGATGGAAAAATATCTTTCTCGGATCCGATGGGCACCTCAGCCTCCACTTTTGGCCGAAGAAACCGATGATTCGGCGGTGAAGAGAACAGCTCACGGTTCGGGACACTGAACCGCCAACTCCAAAAGTGATTTGTCGATTTGATTGTCAACCCTCGTACCTTGTCTGAGAATGAACAAGGGTATGTAAACACAATGGGGAAGCTGGATCCATGCCACTTTCACATATGGCGATTGTGGCGGCAGGGTCGGGCTCATCGATCTGCGTTCATGGAACATGGAGGTTTGAAGATGGAAGGGCTTCTTTCTGGCTCTTGGAAATGTTTGGACTTGAGATTTGTTGGAGATTGGGTTCCTTAGAACCAACGACTGAGACTTTAGAGTAAGTAGCGAGATTCGACTATCTGGAACCATATCCGAAGAGGAAGCTCTTACGAAGTATGTGGTAGCATATTACCAGGATGGCACCGTATCACGGATCATTCTCGACCAAGGCTGTCCCAGATCGAAGAATAATCGTATCCTTGCCGTTTATTTCGCTATCGGAGAATATTTATGGGAATCTCGGCTACGATTATCTGGGCCGCAAGGAACGCATGGGGTGATGTTGAGCAACAACGCAATTAACGACTTCGGTAGCCTGTTAACAAGGGTTTCACGGCTTTAATGGCTTGTATTGTTTAAACAGGGGATCTTATTAGCTCCGGGCCCTGAAGTCGACCCGGAGTAGAGAACACAGCCTTGAACATAAATACTACTCTAATAATTATCACCTCGCTGTCGCTTTTTCTTTAATCTCGTTATCGCTCTACGTGCTCTCGCTATCGCTATTACTATTGATATTGCTTTTTGAGGGGAAAGTACTCTACTATCTTTTAAAGTACGTTATTACTTAAATGCGATATCTCTAAGAGTACGATATCTTAGAGAGTGCGATAGTTCTTAAAGTACGACATTTCTATAATATTCGAGTTGTAGAAGCCTTGTCTACACTATCTACACATACCTTACCTATTGGTCGAGAAAAAGCAGCATGTGCTGGTCGTAAGCTACTAGAGTCGTGGAAGCCCTTGTTGACAGGCTACTAAAGTCGTTAATTGGCAACAAAGCCATCCTGCTTAATCAGACGATTATCACGCCAGACAAATCTCGGAACTGTTTCGGGTGAGTACTCCTGATGAACTTGAATCGCTGGAGGGGTGTGTCTCTTACGTAGAGGAGTCGCGAAAACAATGAACATATGGTGTCTCAGTGACGCATATTCGCCGGTTCGACAGTGCAAGTGACCCTCACTCGAGGAGGTCGAAAGCGGAAATAACCCATTCGACTATCAAGGCATGCTTTGATTTCACTTACTAAATGAGCTCAACCCAGCATGATTGCTCTGAGAATGAATAGATAGCCATTGTAATGTAACTCCATAGAGTAGCTAGGTTGACCTCCCTTCTTTTGCAAGGCCGTTCTATGTTCCTTTCATAAAATGCCCGACTCGTTAATTCCTTCCATAAAGTACGCTATCTCTTATTCTGCAGCGTGGACTTTAAAACGTGCGCAACTGTCGCCAAGGTACTAAGCGCGTTTATACTATAGAATAATATAGGAGCTATGACAATTCGTTTAATTTCCTATATCAGGTCTAGTCATCTGGTTCTCAGCTAGTATAATACTTAAGCTTAAAACGCCTCCTGGTTATATTTATAGAGATCGACCTATAATAGGACTACACACATATTTTAAGAGCGTCAGAGCAACAAGTGTCTACGCTGAAGGGTAAGAAATGTATAACTAAACACAACTATTGGAGTGGCTTCTAAGTTCTAGTACTGTTGAATTTGATTCGATAGATGTAGTGTTGATGTCCATGACTCGCATTTGTGACCTCAGAGGCCGTGAAGGTCGGGTACCGAAGGGTCGTTCTGGACCTCTGTCCTGATGGCAAAAGTCTACAGACCGTTTTTTTTTTTTTTTTTTTTTTTTTTTTTCAGAGAGTTTCAGGTCAATTCTATGACAATCCGAATCGCAAAGCTAGAAGAAGATCATCGCCTCGACACACATTAACTACAATCCCTGATAAGTGACAGGATACTTCATGACAGCATTCGTTGGAGATGGACGTAGTTACTTGGCGAGTAGAGAGGATCTTCTTGATTATACGAAAGGTTAATATGACGTCGAACCTAATTCACCGGATTTCACCGACAGCTACTATCAATTTTAGCGAGTTGTATCGGAAGACTGTTTGAGAAATCAGCCAGCTGCGGTGTTAATAACAGGGAGTGATGAGCCACATCAAATATGGACAGTGTGTTCACATATTAATCAGATTAATCACGTTAATCAAATTAATCATGATTAGATTAGATTAGATTTGATTAATGACTTTCCTTGATTAGATTTGATT
>QYAH01000077.1:0-75373 GCA_003988945.1 Chaetoscypha palmicola | reverse complement strand
CTAAGTATAATCCTACCTCTCTAATTAGCTCGGCTAGTATATTAGTCATATTAATCATATTAATCAGATTAATCAAATTAATCATAATTAGATTAGATTAGATTTGATTTAGGGTCGTTAATCAAATCAAATCTAATCATTTAACACACTGAATATATAGAGTTTTGGGTGCCTCAAAATAAGCTACCGTGTTGGACTTCAAAATGATACGGATAAAACACGAAGTAAAGATGGCCATGGCTGAAGGAAAATAGAAAGCGGAGAAAGAGAATGGTAAGTAACCACAGCGAAGGTGCAGAAGCTTCAAGCAAGATTACTTTGACAAATTGAGCACTGGGAAACCCACGGAGATGCTTAGCGAGAAGAATTATCATTCCTGGTATCTACATTCGGAAAATTGGAAGAGCAGAAGTCGACGTCCACTTTTTCGCGGATGTCCCTCCGGGTCATGGATCATCCCGTCGCAATAATATTCATCATCAAGGAGCCTGTGCAATATGGGTGGCGAGAAGATTGCAGCACTCTGGAGATATAACTTTTGGTACTGCCTCTGCCAAGGTGTAAGTGAGGGGGGAGAAACACTCATCGAAAAGGCTGTTTGTTCTATGTAAGCACCATGAAGTGCTGTTCCGAACCACCAATTAGAAGTTCTAAAAGGAGGCTAAGTATGAGATAGTATCAAGATTTCGGAATTTTAAACTAATTACATTCGAGTTTAATGAAACAAATTAACTACGGATGGCCTTTAATAAAACTGCTTCGTATGCTTAAATATCTCTGAAGAAAGGTTTATAGAGAGATTAACCTAAATGGAATGTAAGTTGACCCTCGTAAACGAACACGATGAAGCATCTAGCTCTATAAACGCTTGATAGAAGATAAAGAGTCCATGATCGTGTAAAGAATTCGAGTACCTATGAACTTACAAAGAGTCTAAATTAGAAAGTCTTTGCTCCGGAAAACTCTAAAAATACATAGGAAATTATAGAAGCGAGTTCCCACTAAAAGCCTACTCCTTTAAATCTATAATTATCTCAGATTCATATATATCACAAATTTCCCGTAAATATAACATCCGCCTATTAACCTTCCCTTATTAATAGATTAGAAAATTAACATCCCGATAGTAATCATAACTAGACTTTCAGGTCGTTCAGCGCTCATCGCCCAATCTACCGTTTCCTCGTGACCATCTAGGGTACAAAAACAGCCTCGCTTACACCTATAGTAAGAAAGGATACACATACTTTCACATCCAGCTATCAAAGGACTAAACTATCCTCTCTCGGTAATACAACCTCGCTACTGGGTGCGGCATTATCCTTGTTAATGATCGTCAGGACTGCTATGCTACTTTTACATAACCACTACTAACTTTCTTTCTAACGTTTTAGATATTGCTCGTGGTTTAACGACTGGTACCTATCTGTATACCGTGAAGATATAGCCGGTTACTAATTTATGAATAGATTCAACACTGTACAGGGGACGTTCGTAAGCTGTTATGAATAATGTTTTGAATTGTGAAAAGGTAGAAACGACTTTGCTCCATGCCTGAACAGCTTTCTCGCCGGATGTTAGTGCCTTTGAGGATTTAAATTGATTGTTTAAAGCAGTTATTTCAACAGAATTTCCATACACGAATAGAGAGAAATACAACTATAGAACGTTTGTGCCAATCTGAGGAGTCGTAGTCCTCTTTACAAGCTCAGGCTCTAAGCTGCAGAGGTCGCGCAGGCTTCCAAAGGATTCTGGAAAGATGTGATAAATAATGGAGCTAATTATGACTCTATGAGCACAAGTCCTGGTGAACTAGGCTTTGAAAATATGCTCAAAGAAGATGATTTCAAGACCACGATGGCCAGTCGCATTGAAAATCATGAGGGAGTGGAGTGCAGGTGTATTCTACATGCGGACTATAGTACCTCCAATTATGGATCGCGTAGTGACGTACGGCGTGAGCGAGGTACTTACAGATGAGCAGACTTTGCTTCGAACAGAGTACGGTACACACCAAAATCATACATTCTCATTCCGTAAATAGGAGTACATTTACATGGTACCATAACTGAGGCCAGAATAGCATTCCGTATCGGGAGATGTGTTATTAAGCCACATCACAACCATCCCCGGGGCCATTTCTTAAGACTGTGAGCACATGATATCCGAATGGGAAACAATGGCCTAGAAATTGTCAATAATAGGCTCAGTATAGATGACGGATCGCGTACCTGATTCAACCGTAACCTGGGATATTGTCCACGCGCCACTCGCAGTCGGAGCAGTATAAAATATGTAGTCCTCATATCCTCATATCGGCCTGTCCCCGTTCACTCCTTCTTCCACGCGTCGAACTCATCTGCCAAATGCTCTTTCAATCTAGCAAACTTATTTCCAAACCCCTCGCCACACCTCCAACACCTCAGCTCTTCCTTCAGATACCCTTCATGGCCCGGATGTCTCCTTTCATCATCTTCAGCCAGTGGGAAATCATCCAACGGGACGAAGAAGCCCGTATTGAAGCTATTGTAATGTTTCCGATGTCGCATACTCTCCGAATATCGATCGACAGACAGTACGTGGATGTGTAAGTGGTTCATTGACGGATGTGCATGTATGCCCACTCTGACGTCCTTCGTCCAATCTCTACCCTCGGGAATCTCATCGAGCCCATCGATGTCACCATTCAAATACGCCTCTCTTGGTGCGTCCGTCTTTGAATACCGTCCATATTTCCTTTGCAATTCCCTCGCGACTACAGCTTTCAACCGTTCAGCTTGGACCCTACAGTCTGCAAGGAATTCAGCGTCGTCGAAGGCTTCGTAAGGGTGCTCCAAGGTATGGGTAGCGGATCGGGGGAGGAGGAGGGCATGGATACTTGATTTCGGATAGAGGTCGTGGATTGCGACGAAGGAGGGAGTGTGGAAGATTACGGTTGAGGAGGGGTATGATTCTGGCCTGGCGATATAGGCTCCTAGGCCATCACGAGCGGCGAATTGAGGTTTGGACTTCGAAGGCCGCGATGTGGCGGATGCGGTGGGCGAGGGAGGGTGTTTACGTTTATTGGACATTAATGTCGTAACTTCATTGATGTTAGTATGAGATCGATAGACGGCTGGAGGGGTAGATACATGCATTGCGGATGGGTGTAGTCGAAGGGCGTACACTATTCATTTCGCTCTGGGACATTGCGTCTTCTGGCAGTTCTGAAGAGACGAGATAGCCCGCAGTTTAGCAATTTTGAATATGAGAGGCGAGAGTGGTTGCTTGGTTAGAGTGTTCCCAAAGTATTCGCGAGTCTGGTGGTGTTGTCACAGTTGTCTAGACCAGAACCTGCCTGAGGCGCCAACTTGTAAGGTTAGCTAATTTGAAGATTTAACAGTAATTGAAATGATTAACCAAAGTTAAGTGATTACCAATCGCGCCGTCTGAGGTTTGCACTAATACAGAAGGACTGGGACACTGCAGGTTAGGTTTCTGTGGCATACGGCTTTTATAGTAAATCAAGTATTTATGTATATACAGTACTCCACTGTACCAGCCATATTCCGTCTGAAGTTGCGGTTGTTTTAATGATCAAGTACACCTGCTAACTCGAGACACTTTCCATCCATCTCTTCCATGGAAACAGCCTAGTGACGAGAAGGATGGGTGTACTTTTGAGCGCTGAGCTTATAATTCTCTTCTAAAACATCCCAATCCACCACACCCTCTGGTCTCTCCTTCGGGGTAGGCTTCACCCAGGAAATGTCGTCCACGAAGTCTGACCAGTCGAATGCTGTCATATCTTGGATCTGAATCGTATCCGCTCGTTCTCCCCCAATCGGGCTAACATTACGGAAGAAAGACAAGGTGCCGCCAGTATTGGTCTCTTCTTCCGTAACGATTTTCTCATAATCGTAGTACCTCACGATTCCAGACGTCCCCGTCGGTACGGTAATATTGAATGCTTCGGCCTTACGGCCATCGGAAAGACTTATGAGATGAGAGATAGAGACTTCAAATTTACCGAGCTTCGTGGCGAACCCACCTCGAGCATAACTCAGCCATTTTGTCAGGTGAGGCTCTATCTTCCAAGTCTTCCCAAGAGGAGTCAAAAGTTCAATGCCGAGGATGCCTTGTGTGAGAACTGTCGTGGGCCCAGCAGACCAACCATGCGCGTGGGAGTTTCGAGCCGCAGACCAATATGCAGGATAGTGAACATAACCATCCGTCCGATAACCCTCGATAAGGGTCGAATTAGTCATTCCTGGACCATCAAGCATATAACCCCACATTAACTCGATGAGTTCGACTGCTGCATCGTGATTACCAGCGGAAGCATGGCCGAGCAGTTCGAAAGATGATGCGAAAGGCGAGATGACATTCGGAAACTCAACAGCAGGAGCTCCATATTTGATCCACCGTTTGCGAAGACTTTCAGAAACGTTATACGCTTGGGCAGCTTCAGCAGCTTTCGAGATTAATACCCAGCTATTGCCATCTTGTGGCATAACCTTTCCAGCAGCTGTACATGATCTTTCCTCGATGTTGTCCGAAAACAGAGTATCAGAAGTACAGAACATGGTACGAATACCCTTCTGGAGTCTTTCTCGGGTGGTGCTCCATTTCTCTCCAAAAGTTGCAGCGTCTCGATCCCCCAGCCATTCCGCCAACTTGATACTGTTTCCAAGTACCTCGTAAAGAATAGAGGATGCTTCAACATTGTGACCACCCATTCCAGGGCGGATCCAGTCGAAGATGGAAGTCACATGCATGAGATCAAAGTTGTCCACTTTTCCAATACTAATCCCAAGAGCAACCTTATAAGCCGGCCACTTCTCCTTTAACCAGTCAATATCTCCGCTATAGAGCACGTATTCATATGTTCCAACTAACGTATGCAGGTGATAGGTGTCACTGAATTCGTTAAATGCCCCCATGGGAGGTCCCGCGTATGGCATGGAACCATCCCCATATTGATGTGCATAGATGGTGTTCAATGCATTGCGCACGGCGAGCATATCGTAGGTCGTGACTGCAATTCCAGGTACCGCAATTGTCATGTCTCCAGGCCAAACCATACGATCACGCTTTGCACCGTCAGTCGTGACTACAGATCCATTGGCAATGGTATAGTTTGAATACCAAGCGCCTACTGGGGCAGTATTATGATCAAAAAAGCGGTTGAAATCAATAATCGAACCTCCTTCCTTTGGGTCCAGCGTTGAAAGTTGTAACGTCCATGCTCCAGCGTACCAGACGCGATTCAAGAGCGACGAAGAACTATCGAAATATCCAGTGTATGCTCTACCATTCGGATGGGAGGGGAAAGCTGTACAATTGACCCATAACGAAGATATAGATACTTCCATCTTAGTGACATTTCTTGACTCTTGAATTGGTCGCTGCCAGTTGAGTATCTTCTGACTGATTGAAGAGTACCAAGCTGCTGGCTTTTCCCCCACAGGATTCCCAGGTATTGGAAGGCCATCATGCCACATACCGCCCTCAGTGGGCACATCTGTTTCGGGTATGTAGACTGTCAAGTATTTGTACCCCCCTCGATTATATCCCGGCGCTACGCAATTCACCCCGGTGTGAAGTATTGGGAATTTTAGAGGTAGGTCTCGAGCTTGTTGATCATTGGTAGCATCCGGTTCTCTGCCGGCAAAGAATGGCGATTCGGAGTGAGCAAGAACAAGGTAGGAGTCGTTGGTAACAGAGTCAACGTCGAAGCATACGCTATGGAATGAATCAGTCCAGGGCTCCTACCAAAGGGCCAAGAACTTACCGTCCAGCAATATTTTCCGCAAATTCAAAGGTAACAAGGCCTCCAGGGCGGGTCACCCACACGATGCCACTGGATGCACCGGCATCCTCTAGGACACTCTCCTGTCCTGTTACTGCACCTTCGAAATCAAAGATCTTAACAGGAACGACATGCGACTTATTGACTGGAGCTCGAATACTGCTTTCCCACGGGCCAGGGAATATTGTGTCGAGGGGCAAGGCCTCGTAATCTATAGTGTCCCCCGAGAGGGCAATTGTCGAGAAAACCACCGCAGAAAGCAACGCGGTGCTGGAGACACGCATATCGAAGATGCGAAAAGGATTGTGAACAAGATATATATATTACACCACAGTGGAGATAGGAAAGAGGAAGTCTGCATGCAAACCGACAACGACATCAGCAAACAAGGAATCCGGGGAAGAAGATGTGGAGCAGGTGACATCTGGAGTACCGAGGGGCTCTTTTGTGGTCCCATGACGAGGACTGGATTCAGTGGAGTCGTGGAGTTCCAGGTTGTTCTGAATTGTCCATCTTCAAGGTTCCTCCCCGCCTAGTTGCCTCAGGTGTCTTTTTACACGTCGATTCAATCTTTACTTCCACCACCGAAGTACGAATTGTCGATCACTCAAGACTTCAGCATTCAACATTGTCCAGGAGTTCCCAAAAAACATCGACGACGCCATGGAGCAGAAGCCGATCTCGCTGGTACGGATTCTACCCCAGAATAGTTGGCTTTGCCGTCGAGCGGGCAAGGGAGCTGGTTAGGGATCGAAGCTGGCTCAAATCATTCGATTTATCACCCGTTTTTGAAAGTCGACAGAGCCCTACATCATGATAAGTACATGCCTTTCGTCAGGACTTCCGGCACCAAATGCGTTCCTGGTCACCATTCTGCTTGACCTTTTTCTCGTCGCTCCTCATTGTCGTACTACCCATGGTCTTATTGAGCATCATCTCCTCCATGTCAAAACAAACAACCCAAGCATTTCATCATGGAACCGCCATTGTTGTCGGCTCCGGACTTGCTGGGCTCTCTGCAGCCTCGACGCTTATAGCCCAGGGATTGAAGGTCTGTATGCTCGAGCGCTCTACAAAGCCTGGAGGGAATTCTATGAAAGCGTCATCCGGTATCAATGGAGCACCCACCAAATTCCAGCACGGTCTTGACACAAGATTTTACGAAGATACGGTGGCTTCGGTGGGAGATGTGATTTTGACTTCAACAGAACAGAGGCTACAATTGATCTCCACCTTGACAACTTCATCTAAAAGCGCTATTTCCTGGCTGGCAGACGACAAAGGTGTCGATCTCAGCGTTGTTGCTCAACTGGGTGGTCACACATTTCCTCGCACGCACAGAGGAGCTGGTCCGACACCTCCAGGAGCATCAATAGTAACAACGCTACTCAATTCTCTGAAGAAAAGCTCTGCGTTTGACCTCAAAACTTCGTGCGTTGTGACAAATGTCTTGGAGCGCAGCGGCGAGATAACAGGAGTCGAATACAATTGCCTCGGCGAAAAGGGAGAGATCTTAGGTCCAGTCATTTTTGCTAGTGGTGGCTTTGCAGGAGATGCTGAGGGGATGTTATCTCAGTATCGACCGGATCTTGCAGGATTCCCTTCCACGAATGAACCGCGACCTGGATCTCAGCATCTTCTTACTAGCGTAGGAGCTCAGCTTCTAGACATGGACCTTATACAAATACACCCTACAAGCTTTGTCGACCCGGCCGATAGACTTAACCCTGTCAAGTTTCTCGCTGCAGAAATGCTTCGAGGCGAAGGTGGTCTGTTAATCTCCCAGGGGAAGCGTTTCGTCAACGAGATGGAGACAAGAAAGAGGATCTCCGAGGCTGTTACTTCTCTTCCGCCAGACAATATCTTTCCTCGACAGTGGGATATCCAAATCGTCCTCGATGAGGGAGTCTTTGCTCACGCATCTTCACATGTTGGATTTTATGTTTGGAAGGGATTGATGCGTAGAACCACCATCGGGGAACTTGGCGAGGATGCCCTCTCGACTATTCAGGAGTATGCAGACGCAGCAGCGGGCTCTACCACGGACTCCTTAGGTCGCCTTACCTTTGGTCATTGGGGATTGACTCAAGCACTTCCGGACTCCGTTGTATACGTCGGTACTGTTACACCAGCGGTACATTTCACGATGGGCGGGGTATTGATTAACTCGAACAGCGAGGTGCTTAATCGACAAGGTTTGCCTATTAAGGGGCTATGGGCAGCTGGAGAAGTGACAGGTGGAATTCACGGGGGAAATCGGCTAGGTGGTTCATCGCTTCTTGAGTGCGTCGTCTTCGGGAGAATCGCAGGAAATCAGGCAGGAAAGTGGATGAGGAGTTCGAAAGAAAACGTTTCATGAAGTCTTCACATTGTCCGACGAATAAGAGCGAGCAAGTCTCCAAAGTCTGATGCGACTGGTCAACCATCGAAATCCTATCTCGTTTTCGATATCCTCCGTCTCCTCTTCTTCGTTCGCCGCAGCAAATTTCTTCTCCCAGTCCACCCAAGCCTTCACCTTCTGCTCCTTCTGCTCCTGCTCGAGATATTCGCGGGCCATTTCCTCGTATGTGGCGATGTACTCATCACGACGGCGACGAAGCGACCTGTCGCACATTTGATATAATGTGTGGTGGGGGTGGTCCACACGGCACATAACTTGTGCTGGCGGAGATTTCAGCAGCTGTAATGTGTTCATGGAACTCGTGTGTTTGCTCTTACCGTAAGCCCTCATCTGATCATTGCCAGTACCCTTTCCCTTTGCTCTTCTCCTCCTACCGCCGTGTTGAGTGCGGTCTTTGGTTCCCGAAATGCCCACGATGACGATCATTTTTTTCGTATTCTTCATGATGCCGATGTCTGCTGGATCTCGATGGTAATTTTGAAGGAAAGAAATTCTACGCTGACTTTAGAATAAATAGTAATTTTTAGTGTCGTTTGTGGGGTTTGGTATGTCTACTATGATATAGACCCTCTACGGCGATTGGGTGGTGTCGGACTAGGTGGTGGTCTGGTCTCAAACTAGGTTCGATTGCGTCTTGACAATGATGATTCAGTCTTGAGATCAATATTTGACCCCGCTTACGTTGCACTAGTGACGTCCAGATTCGTTTCTGGGCTTAGTTTTGCCCTCACCTCAGGTTCCGTGGGAAGATAATCTAGTGGTATCAGGGAGCTTCATTTCGACGAAAGCTACACTGCTCCGACCATTTCAATCAGCTCTACAATTAAGGGTGCCTCTATGGAGTATTAATCACATGCAATCCATCGGGTTCTTTGCGAAAGGCTCCCATTCATTATATCTCCGTAGAAAGTTTCATGGTGTTCCCATTCTATCCGAACCCATGACGGGGCTCTCTTTCGATGTTTAAAGAAGATGGAAACGTAACAGGTTTTCAACTTAAGCCAGTCTTTAGTATATCTTTACACTATCCGAACCCACGACGGGGTTTCTGTCGTCACGACACACTTGGCTGGTCCAGATTTGACTGATCCACTGCATCTGACCTATACGGTCATCATTCAACTTAAAGCAACTCAAATCAGAACACTGAGTGCGCTCTTAGGTCTACTTCCAAGTGTTCATCGACTCCGGGCAATGATGAGATGGAAGTCGGAAGCTTCGATGTATCTGCACACCCTTCTTGAGCATTTATCGAGCTCAAATCGCTGGTGACGTGCGTGGTGCAGGAGCAGACTTCCGGTGAACAATCCCTCGTTCCTTGCCTACATCATTGCGTAAAGTATGATTGGGTAAGGTTGCAGCAGTCTCAACTGGGCTATCAAAGGACGAGCTGCGTTCAATCCTCTGTCGCTTTTTCTAGATCCCAAGATGTGGCTCTTCCGCTGGACCCTCGCCATGATCTTGCTCTAGGTGCCTCTGAAGTCGTCTCTTCGAAGGAAACCACTTACTGCAAAACTTGCATTGAGAACATGTTTCTATAAATCATTAGCAACCGTCTTCTCTAGTGCGATCCATCGCGTACTTTTTTGGTGTGCTCCGAGGTTAGATTGAGACGAGAATTGAATTTCGCATTGATCACATACATGTTTCTGGAAGGCTGGCGTCTCCGTCCTATCTGGCCCGGGACTTTGTATGTGTCTCATTTGTGTGTTTGGGACGACCACTTGAATACTGCTGGGTTTCTTAGAGGTGCCTACGCTGTCATTCAGACGAAAATTTGGTGGAATACGTTCTCTTTTCCTCACGGTCAAGTTGATGGCATCAATCCATTCCTGGGTTTCCTGAGTGGGGGATTTCGGGACGGAAGTTCATTGACGAAACCAGTGCATCTGTCAACGACTCTCCGCTGATAACGCGATCTCCATCGTAGATATTCAAAGTTGCGAGAACATAATATCGGGAAGCTCGATCGTCTGTGACACCCAGGTCGTTCACGACAAATTCAAAGCGGTTGTCGGTTAACGCTGATCGTGCTTTCAGAGTGAGCGCGATTTCAAATATCGCTCGTAGTCAGCATTGGCGGGCCACATCTAAATCAGACTGTTGGCCCCACGACTCTAGAAAAGGGTTGGATGAAGCTTGATGAGGAGGCATGAATAACGGAGCAAGAGCTTGCGATAATCGGGAAGCCAATTATTCTGCTTTCTTGGGAATCACCACCTCTTTGAATACTTTTGGCTCGTTTACCTGATGGTGAGCGGCGCGATCCAAGTTTTGAAGATCTTTCCAAACCCCCCACCCCCCCTTAAAGTATATTGTTAGCCTCTGTCTTCACGTTAGACGGCCGCGAGGATTTACCAAGAGTAGCATCTTGAACGATTTCTCGATAAGCCCGTAGTAGAGGACAGGTCTGCGCCTCCCGATGTGGGAATGAGGTCGCAAACACCCATTCCCCCACAGCGGCTACGAGACTTCTTACCATTGTCTCGGCGTCAAACTTGTGCAGCCATCGATCAAGAATGATTGTTGCCTCATATGTCTGTACAGCAGCTGGCGAGATGGCTCGAACCAAGTGAAGAATCTCACTGTCCTGGTGCAGTCTGGGCATCAGAAGGGGCATGCTTGGGTCATGTCGAGGTAGGACACCCTCCAATTCCGTCGACAAGAGGTCAAGGTACTTTTTGGTTTCGTCATGTGGCAACAACGCTTGAGTTTGAGTGTCTAATGCCGTAAATCGCGCGATTCCGTCTGCTTCTTTCAGCCTCTTACTCAACTTCCATATCTGCTCGTTGTTATGGTAAAGGACATCTTCGAGAGGGTTCCTACCAGCCCGGGTATAATCTTCACGTGCCATCTCTTTGTGGCGAATCTCAGCTTGCAGCTTTTGGATTGTTGCCTTGAGGGCTTCCTCGCGCTGAAAACATTGCTCGACTTCTTCACGCCATAGATCTCTGATCTCCTCTTTCTCATTCAGTTCGCGCTTGATCCGCACGTGGTAGTCTTGCTTAGTGAGAGTTCTAGCAGCATCCTTCTCCATCTGATTGTGTAGCACCTTACTCCTGGCGGCAGTGCTTTGGCCATCCAAAACTCCAACGTTAGACTTCAATCGCTTTTGCACAGGTACTGATTGCACTTTCCTGCTGACCATCTCAGTTCTCGGTGATGCGTTTTCGATTGTCTTGAGAGGTTGGTCGTTCTCATTTCGAAATGATGTGATGATCTGTCATTCGATGTCAGCTCGTTGTTTCGATACCGTTCCTCAAATAGTCTGTGAGTAGTACTCACCTCGCTCTGAGGGTCGCTGCTCGACGCGTTGGTGAATACCCGCTTTGTTCCTCTTGAGCACTCGCTATCTAAGGGAGATATGTGCAACCTCGCGTTGTGGTAATGGGTCTTTTGGGGCGTAATGCTTGGGACACTAGTAAAATGATCTTGGCGGGTCTGGCTACTGAGTGGTGGTTCCAAATCTGGATAAACTGCTCGCAAATTCATCATTGCTTCTCTGATATCGGCTTGATCTTGCTCTGGGATCCGATATAATGATCGCGTCCCCTTTTCCCGTATCTCTTGCGCCGTAACTTTCGGCGACTTGGATTTCCCTTGTTCACGACGATTATCATCATCTCTGACAAGTGACCAAAATCTGCTTTCGATTTGTGTACGACTAAACTTTGTGTCGGTCAGTTCTTCGATTGCGCGAGCGACTGTGACATTAAAGTCGAGGTTATTTTGCAAACATAAATCGAGCCATGCGAGAAAAGCAGCGCTTTGTCTGGGAAGCCAAATTTTTCTTCCCCCCATCTTGAATGTGGAAAATGATGTTTTTGTTTCGTTGAAGGTTTCACGCAAAGTTCGACCGCGTTTCTATATGCTGAATATCACACTCGAAAATAATGGAAAGTTTGCGGGGCCTGTCGATGACCCTGAATATAGCCTCTTAGCGAAATCTCTCGCCTTACTCTGACCTTGAAACATTAACAAAATGTGCCAGAAACCACAATAGCGACCAAGGGTTCTGATTAACGGACAGCCAGTTGATTAGCAGGGGGTTGTACAGCCCTTCTGTACTACCCTACATAGGGTCCGGAACAGAATACGCGTTCCGGTTGGCTTACTTTCTATCACAACGACACTAGCGTATGTTATCCGAAACAGTTTCTCAGCTCCGCGCGTTTAGAAAGCAGATTTCCCAGGATCTGTCTCTAGTATTCGGCTGCACTCATCTTAAAACAGGATTCCACTATCAGTTATCATCGGGCGTATGATAAAGCGTGCTAAATGAGTGGATGAGATTTACTCGTCTTTCTTGGAGCTTCGCATTTTTTCAATATGTGTATCGTTTCTCACTCACTCATCTCTATCTGCTCGACTTAACAGAGACGGGAACGTGGGGTTGTTCCTCCATCTAGTCTTACAGCTCTCTTCGTAGTCCGGAGTCTCCGCTGGTTACTCAAACCATTTTGGATTCTTTAGCCATTGTCGAGTAGAAGTCTCGATTTAGATTAAGCTTGATTTGTATCTCTACTAGTACTCGAATCTCTGGCTTGGGACAGAGTGCGAAATATTTACTTTGACTTTCTGTTGATCAAAGGGTAAATATGACGTCGTTAACAAGGGTTCAACTTGTCTGGCTAACAAGTACAATTCGGCGTATGTGTTTCGCTCATCATCAAGTGGCGCATAGCCTGTCCAAAACACTTTCTGGGCTTTGTGGTAGGTTAAGAAAGATACTTAGGCTCCGTTTAGTTGCCTGGAAATCGTAAATGTTAGGCCTGCATTGGAGATAAAAATACACGTTCTGACCAACATCAAATATTAGGAAAGAGATCTCAGCTACATGACTCAATAGTGTGATTGTTGGTTGTTAAATCACGGTCTTCATCCTAAGGCGCGTTGCTGATGACGCAGGCCCCACAAAAACTTCAACCGATATCAGCCTTGCGAGTGCGATTGCTAGGTTTTGAGGTCAAAACTAAACTACACCATGCGACAAGTGCCATCACGTACGAGATACAGTTGCTACTACTCCCAAACAAACATATCGTTATGTGGATAATTTGAAACGACTCTGGATAACGACCCGCAATGGTCAAAAAAGGACAATCAAAGGGTGGGAAGCCTGGTGGGGGAGGAGGGGCGAAGAAACCATCCCCAGCAACCACAACAGGGGACGATAGCTTCATTGTCTTCTCGAACTCCGACAAGGATCCAAAACCGAAAAGACCCGCGAATGCGCTAGCTGGACCTTCTGGACTCGATGGGCCTGATATACTTGGAGAAGCGCCAAAACGACCGGACGTGAAGAAAATAATTGGAGGGGCATCATGGACGGGAAAGCTTCCTGTCAACATGCTTTCAGAGCATTGCCAAAAGCAGAGATGGGAGAAGCCAGAATACACGATGGTAAACGTTCTCCTTGTATTCGTTAAAGTGGTACCAACTAACATTCTCACCTCTAGTCCAAGACTCCAGAAGGATATTCCTCAATGGTCATCCTGAAGGCTAAAAATCCCAAAACACAAGAATTCGTGCAATTAGCACCTTTCAAGCTCCCACCGAGCCACAAACATCTGGCAGCGAAACCTACGGCACTCGAAGCGCAGCATTTTGCTGCTACCTATGGGCTTTTCCGGGTATGCAGTATGCGAAACATACATATGATGCTTCCGCCAGACTACCGCGATTTGTGGAAAGGAGAATTTGAGGTTCTAAAGAAAGAAGACTTGAAAGATGGTCGTGCGTGGCAATACGAGGCAGATCCGTTCCAGGCCTTACGCGAAAGAGAGGAAGCCAAAGCCCTCATGGAAAAGAAGCGAGCAGAAAGGGAGAAAGCGAAGGAGAAGGCATTAAATACACCTGGCGGCCCTGGGGGTGTTGGTCTGGCACTTCGCAATGGCGGATCAGGCGGCGTGAACTCGGGATCACACAACATACAGCGAGGATGGACACGCGTTCCGAAGATCGAGATGGGTAAACGGGCGCGCACAAATGTCGAGAATCTGATACGCAAATACGGAATATGGAACCCGAACGAGGTCCGAATGTCCGAATTCCAGAGGCATTCCATCGTAAACGAGTTCAAAAACCTTGACTTTCGGGAAAGCCATGTTGAGGAAGCTGTTCAGGAGTGTAAGGATCGGGAGGAAACACTGGAGTGGTTGCTCATTCACGTTCCGGAAGATGATTTGCCACGGTGGTCATTACCAGAAGGCTACACGGCCGGCATCAGTATGGGTAGTAGCGACTTGAAAAGAGAAGGTGCGATAAAACGTCTGGCTGAAGCTGGATATTCCATCGATCTAGCTAAACAAGTGTTCGATACCAGTGAGAATGAGGGTTCAGCTGCCGAGGCTCTGCAAAAGATTCTCCTTTCAAGCGGTCAAGACTCAGATGTGGCAGAGGAAGCCGAATCCTGGGCCGCCGAAGATGCGAAAGAAAGTTCTGCCGCAATATGGGAGGAGGAGCTGACCAGTCTCCAGTCCGTCTTTGGAGAGCAATATTCTCGTCCTTCAAAAGATGTTTGTAGAATTATGATCAAGCCATCGCATCGAGGACGAAATAAAGAAGTACAACCGGTGCTGCAGTTCAGACGATCTTCTGAATATCCTCAAAATCTTCCCGTCATTTCTGTGCACGCCGCGCTACCTTCATATATTCGTCTAAGCATAATGAAGCAGTCTCTAAATCATGCCGCGGATAACCTTCTTGGAGAGCAAATGTTGTTCTTCCTCATCGATTGGGTTGAACAAAATTTATATAGCATCGTCGAACGACCTGGCAGGCTTCGTGACATTGCAGCGGCCGCTTCTACCACAAGTGAGGTACGGCCAGCTCACCGCAAGAGGCAGAAACTATCGAGACATCCGAGACCCATCAATTGGGCTCCAAACACCAAAAGTAAGGACGATTGGACCAGGCGACAGTCAGATCCAAAACTGCAGACGAGAATTCAACAACGCATGACCCTACCCGCCTGGGAGATGAGAGAAATAATTATAGACACGGTAGATGCCCATCAGGTCACTATCATTTCTGGTGAAACTGGATCCGGGAAGTCTACCCAGTCAGCACAATTTGTTCTTGATGACCTATACCAGAGGGCATTGGGAGAGTCCACAAAGATTATGTCAGTGAGCAGGCGTCATCACTATGTTCAATACGCTAATTTGCATTTTCTAGATGTACTCAACCTCGCAGAATATCCGCACTCGGTCTTGCGGATCGTGTGAGTGACGAGCGTTGCTCTACAGTGGGTCAAGAAGTTGGCTACATCATCAGGGGAGAATCAAAAGTAACCCCAAGCACAAGGATAACCTTTGTAACTACTGGTGTACTCCTGAGAAGACTCCAAACTAGTGGAGGAAGCAGCGAAGATGTGGTCGCCAGTCTAGCAGACGTCAGCCACGTTATCATTGACGAAGTCCATGAGCGAAGTCTAGATACAGATTTCTTACTGGTGCTATTGAGAGACGTCCTGAGGAAACGCAAAGACTTGAAGTTGATCCTGATGAGTGCCACCCTTGATGCGGGCGTGTTCGAAGACTACTTCAAAAGCAACGGCAAGGTTGGGAGAGTTGAGATCAGCGGGAGAACATATCCTGTGGAAGATTATTACCTCGACGATGTTATCCAGATGACCGGGTTCAATGCAGGGCGAGGGGGCAGACGAGATGAAGAAGATACCGAGACTTCTGGCATGGATGCAGACGTTGCGGCTGCGATTCAAAGTATAGGAATGAGAATAAATTACGATCTGATCGCCCAAACAGTCAAAGAAATCGACGCAGACTTGACGTACCACAAGCAAACCGGCGGAATTTTGATTTTCATGCCTGGCCTGATTGAGATTAGTCGGACGATTGACAGTCTTCGCTCAATACCAAATCTTCACGCACTTCCCTTACACGCGTCACTGCAATCATCAGAACAACGAAGAGTATTTCCACATGCCCCATCTGGAAAGCGAAAAGTTGTTGTAGCAACCAATGTTGCGGAGACCTCCATTACTATCGACGACATTGTGGCGGTCATCGACACTGGACGGGTGAAAGAAACCAGTTATGACCCTCAAAATAATATGCGCAAACTCGAAGAGGTATGGGCTTCTCGCGCGGCTTGCAAACAAAGAAGAGGTCGAGCAGGCAGAGTGCAGGCCGGAAAGTGCTACAAACTATATACTCGAAACGCCGAAACGAACAAGATGATGGAACGACCGGAACCTGAGATCAGGAGGGTGCCATTAGAGCAACTCTGTCTTTCGGTTCGTGCTATGGGTATCAAAGAAGTCGGGCAATTTTTGGCTAGCGCTCTGACGCCTCCAGAAAGCTTGGCTGTCGACGGCGCGATGGATCTTCTTAGTAGAATGGGTGCTCTAGACGGTGATGACCTTACTGCCTTAGGTCGACATCTTTCCATGATCCCAGCCGATCTCCGCTGCGGAAAGCTTATAGTCTACGGAGCTATGTTTGGTTGTCTTAATGCGTGTGTTACTATTGCTGCAATCTTGACGGTCAAGTCGCCCTTCGTCTCCCCCCAAGATAGAAGGGATGAAGCAAAATCAGCTCGCGGGAGGTTTGCAAAGAACCAAGGTGATCTGATCGGAGATCTGAAAGCATTCGAACAGTGGGATGAGATGGTCAACAATAGAGGGTGAGTCGAATCTTGTAATTGATAATGTAATACTAACGGAGCCACCTTGTAGCATCCGGCAAGGAGAAATCCGAAATTGGTGTTCCGAGAATTTCCTCTCCTATCAGACCTTGAACGACATATCTTCTAACCGCACCCAATATCTCACCTCCCTTCGCGAACTTTCTTTCATTCCCTCTTCGCCAGCAGCATCGCTTTCCCTCAACAAAAACAACGACAGCACAACTCTACTTCGATCTCTCTGCGCGGGAGCCTTCAATCCTCAACTCGCACGTATCGACTTTCCGGACAAGAAATTCGCGCAATCTGTTTCTGGTGCTGTTGAACTGGATCCAGAAGCAAAGACCATTAAGTATTTCAATCAAGAAAATGGAAGAGTGTTTGTACATCCGAGCTCGACAGTATTTGATGCACAGACCTTCCCAGGAAATAGTGTCTATATGAGTTATTTCAACAAGATGGCTACTAGTAAAGTTTTCATTCGAGATCTCACTCGTAAGCGTTTTATACTCCTACTTCCCCGTATATGATAGTTACTGACAAAACATCCAGCTTTTAACGCATATACCGCCTTGTTGTTCTCTGGTCCCATCACTCTCGATACTCTTGGTCGAGGTCTTGTAGTCGATGGCTGGCTACGCCTTCGAGGCTGGGCACGAATCGGTGTCTTAGTCAGCAGACTGCGAGGCATGTTGGACGACGTATTGGCTAGAAAGATCGACGAACCTGAATTGGATCTATCAGGTAACGAGGTTGTAAACGCGGTGATGCGACTCGTTGAGCTAGATGGTTTGGATCAGTGATTTTCTTGGTGCATACGAGGCTCAGGCAACGGAATGGCTTGCATGGTACTGGTTATTGGGTTGTGGTACGTAGCATGGGATATTTCCATGGGTCTAGAGGTAGCATATAGATCGGTGTTGTCCCCTTCACTGAATCTAAGAGTTTTCGCAGTCTTTCACGCGAATTCTGCTGTTCTTTGCTTGCTTTCTTGGTGTCAATCCGCCTCACTTTCACATATCCTTGTCGATTCCGCCCTCAATATCTCGCTTCTCGCCCTCATCATGCAAGCTCAAGGCCACAACAACGACGGTGCCAATCGGGACTCCTATCTCAGCCCTTATCCCGCTTGGGATGAGGCTGAGGCAGGGTAAGTTTTTTTTTTAGTGCTCACAAAAAATCCAGGGCTTCCCAATATGCGCGCCATGAGCCTATCAATTTCTACACTTCCACCAACCATCACTTCGAGGCAATACCCCCCTGTCATTTGGGCATTGCAAGTGTCAGTTACGATATCCAAGAAGAGGCCCTTTTCGAAGGACAAGACTTGTCGGCGAGTGTAGTCAATACACTCACTGAAGCACCGAATCAAGATGATTTTGGTCCGAGCATTTTATCTGGGACGCCGATTGTGCAAGACGGTTTGACATCGACAAACAACGATTTTTTCATCGACGCGTCTGACGATGGAGGGAATTATGCCGGAGCTCAGGAGAGCTATCGCAACGGCAGTGCAACATTACCAGCTGCTGACAACGATACTGCTGATTTCGACATAGACTCTTGGTCCTTTGAACGACAGCTCTATAGCGCGTCCCCTACCCCAGGTCATCCACTACAAGAAGACTCCAACGTCAACTTTGCAGTTGATATCCCGGCCCTGGTACCAAGTCCAGCACCTCAAACATCTCACAACGGCCGAATTCTATGCAGCGACGCATTCTGCACCACGACATTCGCCCGCGATGCAGATCGTGAACGACATGAAAACAGCGTCCACTCAGTTCAAACCGGACTTCATGTCTGTCCTATTGCAGGATGTCCTAAGAGTCAAGGAGATGGGTTCCGTCGTGCGGATAAATTAACCGAGCATTTGTGGAAGAAACACGCTGATTTGGGGTATGCTAAACGTGCTGGCAGACATTGAGATAGTAATATCGCGTGGGTGTGGACGAGCAGAGAGACTAAGGTTTTCAATTTACTTTCAATGCGTGTTTCTGCAGATTATCCTCACAGTTATCTATGTCAGGTTTCTTTGGCCTCTCGATATTTTCTCTTGGTTTTTTATTTCTCTGGTTGTGAACACGCATCGTCACGCCTGGACAACAGATAAGAAAACACCGCTGTCAACAAATGGTGCTTGGGAAACTCAGACGATTCAACATCGTCAACGAAAAGTAGTTTGGGTGTGTGAATGATAAATCATGTTCTTGGTTTTAGTGCCTTGTGTGATCTTCTGTAATATGGAGTGCTTTTCTCCCTCCTGGACCAACACTCTTGAAATTCTATGAGGTCATGGTAATTATCTAGATGCAGGTCTTGAGAACAGTGAGTTTCAAGGCGAAGGTCATGCTTCCGATCGGACTCAGAATGTCTTATTGGCTAGTACAGTGGAGTGTTCTCGACGTGGCTGTCTATAGGTAAGCAGAAGAAATCTAAGAATGAAGCATACCTTGGCGCTGCTTAGTCCCATGGAGTAGATTGTTGCGTAGTACTCGTGAGTCGTGGTAATTAGGAATACAACATGGTGTTCATAAGTACGACGCTCTTCATAAGCATGATCATCACGGCGTAAGCATTCCGTGTTCTAAGACGTCGCAGATCAAAATCTTAGTGTTGCCCCCATAGCGCAGTAGCTATAGCGTAACTCATGGTACGTATCGATCTTGCTCAGATCTAAAGTATTGTCGTTACGGCCGGATTATAAAAATAGCATCCTAACAAGGGCTATCATCCGATCAGAGTCCGAATTAGAGCAGTCATCCGTATTAGAGGAAGTGGAAGTAGGAGGTGTAAAAGTCGTGGAATTAGCTCATAAAAGAAAGAGCGTAATTTGGATATCTCACGACTGGTGGATTCGATGAATTAAGTCAACCTGATTCGAAGCGCCGTCGGACATAGATTAATTGAACTTGACAATAGTATCATAACATAGTACTTATAATTCATTATTGTTCGTAAATAGCACGTTGTATACATGAACACCACCAAAGCGTGGGTAACACGAAACACATCTGAATTTCAAATTTTCTCGCTGGATATTCTAATCCTACTACTATCAAAGAATGAAGGGACGTTGCAAGAATGAAGGGTTAAGCGGGATGTGCGCATAGGCGATTTCTATTGGTCCACCTTATCCGTTCTGCCTAATGACTCCTCCATCTCATTGTCGCAAACTCTTCCTCTCTTCTTTTCCTCTTCGGCGCCAACACAACACATCGTCACGATACTGTTGGGTTGCGTCGTCCGATGCGCATATGTGAGGCGCGATGTGATGGGAGTTGATTTGATGACGGACGTGAGTTTGATCGCGCGTCTGTCGTCGGATGCCCACCAATGCACCTCTAGGCTGGCGCAAGACAAAGCTGGATGCGACGACGCTGTTCCTAGCAGACTTGAGTCATTACATGGTATGTTTGCACTTTACTATCGTATGGAAATAATCTATCCATCGGTTACCTCTCTCATACCTGTATTTGAGCTAACGAACCATGATAGATGGAGTCAAGTCGCGAAGAAGACCATGTCTTGAAGACAACCCCCAAGCAGGCAATTCATCGGCTTGCGCATTCGATCGCACTGGATCTACATTGTCCAGGTGTTCAAGTCGGACAAATACTATTGCCAGCCATCATGGTCTTCTCATCGTCCTCGACATCTTTCAATAATTACCGGAAACCTTGTGCGGTTTTTTCCTCATGATACCAAATACGAAATTTTCCCATATAAAAAACAACGAACCCCATGCACGCCAAATAAAGACCAATGGCATTGCTCTCCCGAGAGTTGAAACACGAATATTAAGATATGTATATCAAGTTTTCCCGGCTGGAGAAAAACTCCATCCGGAAAACGAGGAAGAGCTCCTTCTTGAGCTGCCCGATGTTGGGCGGTTCAAAAGCGGCTCTATGTTAGAGGACGTCTGCGTGGAGCGGATGTGCTTTATTGTATGAACGGGAGGACTTTCACTCCCTTCATTGGGACCCCTCGATAGAGGAGTTCTTGAATGTAGGGAGAAATGAACGTATCTCGTTGTCAACTACAGAGAACCGAGGATATAAAAAAAAGTATAGAAAACATCAAAAACCTATAATCTCGACCGCAATGGTAATGCTTCCGCTTATGTCACCGATCATGGTAAACGGTTCTATAGCGTGGTCTATAGTATGCTTGAAATGCCTAAACCAAGTGACGGATAGAATCCGAGCACAACGATATCGCCGGCTATCTCGAACCTGATATGTCACAAGCCATGCTAGCAAGCATAGAAGGAGACAGCTACGAGACCACTTCCAGAGACCTAGAGCCCTCGGAACCTTTCCTATTAGGCACTCTTACTTATAAGCTGGTTACCCCTTTTCTAGACCTTGACATCCGTAGCATTCCAAGTCTTAACACGGCCCAGACGCTGCTGTGGAGCAGAGATTACGCTGGCGATACGTAGGGGGATTTTCAGGCTATGACAGGCCTATATTACGATTCCTCAGAACTAAACGCCGTAGCTGTTACACCCTATATAAGTGCAGAGAAGATCCTCAAATCTCGATATCAATTCACGGGTCCGAATTCTCGATCACCAGCTCTTTCGGCGACCCTAGAATAGGATCCCCCTTGTCTAGATCGCTATTAGATTTTATCCCTGATAAGTATGTGGAATATCCACACCTACTAAGTTTTTTTTATCACTGGATTTATCCCCTTACCACCATCTACGGAGGCGTCTTCTCCTCCACCGCCTTGCCCTCTAGCATAACACACGCTCTATTCTATAGTATTATAAATCCATAGTATTATATTCTAATCTATCAAATATCTTCCTCTAGATTAACCCTTTAAATGCAAAGCTATCAATCGTAAGATTCTAATTTACGCTTCTAAGTTCCTTCTATGATTATAAATGTAATTGTTAGATATCGATAGTTTTAACACTGTCGATCTCGAGCTATAGGTATAGATATTAACTATTTGCCGAAAGATGTACGTAGGATGTAGAATGTTCGTGAATTTATAAGCTCGGTGATATGAAATATATATGTTGAAAATACTATGATTAACCGATAGTATAAGTTATCCTACAGCGATAATACTACGATTAGTAATTACGACTCCTTGAACACAGAACGTTCCGTACCGGCGTGTTTATCCCTATATAGTAGTCTATCACCGCGGTCACGAATACTATATACTATTCGTAAACACCATCACTCACGACTCCCACAGAACATCTCCCACAGAACATCTCGCAGAGAAACTCACTTACAGAAACCCCATCAGACGCCTTGAACAACATACCACGGGTTCAAATAAACCCCTAGGCTAAACCCGCCTTATATTCCCATTAAATCTCGTGTAAGCGCTTGGTAAGTAGGAAGAGTTACTTATACCGTGATAGAAGGTAGAGTATATACCGGGCACGGCGGGAATACTAGTAGGAATGTTGAGTCGTGTTCTCTTGGTTGGATGGTAGGGTTATGATTTGTTTGGGATAGTGGGGAATAGTGGGGGTATAGGGGGGGTATAGGATGGGGGTATAGGAATGGAATGGGATTTGTTTACGGGTTTTATTGGGGGGTTTGAAGGGAGAGATGGTGAGATGGTGAGATGGTGAGATGGTGAGATGGTGAGATGGTGAGATGATGAGATGATGAGATGATGAGATGGCTTTGTTGATAGGATGAGAGCTGTGCGTGGGGGGAACGATGATGCTCTATATATATCTAGAGGGGAGAGTAGATATTAGAGCTGCTGTTATAGATCCTACGGTTTCTTGATAGTCGCTGACTATAGTACTAAGAGGCTAGCGCTAGGAATCCTAATCTAAAATACAGAGGACTTTCAGATCTACACGAGTGAGAATCGTCTATCCACCTCCCTCTCTCCTATGAACTCAGTTACCTCCATCATTCTTCCCAGCTCGCTCGCTTATTCAGACGTGAAAATCCATCAGCGAGCGCGCGCTCAGAACGGATCAGCCTCAAAAGCCTTCCTTACCTCCTCATAACCATCATACCCAAACACCCACCTCTGCGTCCTCCCACACTGCCAACGACACGGGAAATCCCGCTCGCCATCCCCCCTCTCCCGTTCCCACCCCTCGCCCATAACCCGATCGCGCTCCCCCTGCTCCAGCCCATCCGGCATCTGAAAATCCCCACGCTGCAAGCCCGTCACGCGCTGGATCTCCTCTGCCCGGCCCATCCTCAAGCGCTCATACATGCGCGCCGCGCTCCCCAGCTGTCGCTGTATATCATCTTGACAGACCTTCCCCAACAACCACCCCGCCACCGCGCCGTCCTCCAGGCTCGAATTCGCGCCCTGCGCTAGATACGGCATCATCGGATGACACGCATCGCCCGCCATCCAGAACCGTCCATCGGGCGTCGTCCACGTCGGCAACGGCGCGTGGTCCATCAGCCGCCACGTCTTCACGCCCTCGCCCTCGACCTGCGCGAGCAGTCTCCCGAGCACCGGGTCCCAGCCCCCGATCCGCGCGCTCATCGCCCCGGCGCTCGGTCGCACGCCCGCGCGCAGCTCGTCGGGACAGACGAGCACGATGTTGAGCACGGCGCCGGCGCGCATCGTGTACGCGACGACGTGGGCGCGTGGGCCGATCCAGAAATCCACCTGCGCGGCGTGGATGAAGGCGCGGAGCTCGTCGGCGTGCGGGCCGTGGAGGGCGGAGGCGTGGATGACGAGCCGGTAGGCTTGATCGCCGGTGGGTGTTGGGGGGCTGGGTTTTCCGAGGAAGTGCGCGCGCGTGGAGGACCAGAGGCCGTCGGCGCAGAGGACGATGTCGCCTTGGATGATTTCGTCGGTGGCGAGGATCACGGTTGCGTGGGGGAAGTCGACCGTGGAGACGTGGGAGGAGAGACGGATGTGCACGCCGAGTTCGAGACAGCGGGTGGCCAGGGCGCGTTGGAGGTCGACGCGGGAGAGGCCCCAGAAGGGAGCGCCGTGGCGGGTGGCCATTTGGGATTGGAAGGTCGGGGTTGAGGAGAGGAGTTTGGTGCCGTCGTAGCGGTGGACGTTGAGACACACGGGGGAGGTGGCGCTTGGGAGGAGACGGTCGTGGATTCCCCAGGGTTTGAAGAGGCGGGTTGCGTTGGGCGTTAGTTGGAGGCCGGCCTGGTGGTGTTAGTAGATGGGACATTTGGTGAGCGATGATGGGAGGAGGTGGGGATGAGGATGATGTTTACTTACACCTATTTCGCCGAGTTCCTTTACCGATTCGAGGATTGTGACTTTGTGGTCTGGATTGGCTAGCTTGGTTGATAGAGCGGCTGAGAGACCGGCTAGGCCTGCGCCGATGATTATGACATGGATTGACATCTTTAGAAGAGTGCGTCTTGTCGTGATAGTTCCAGAGGCATCGTAGTCGGGAATCAAGCGAGAATAGTAAGGGGGAGTTCCCAAGGGGCGAGAACCTCGCTAAACTCTATGACTCGGCAGCCAAGCCAAGTAATGGGTATGAGTTCTGTTTCTGATATTGGCTTATGGACAATAGAGACAAGGAGTAGCAGACTGATTGAGAAAGAAAACGAGTGAAGGAGGAAGCTGTTGACAAGATATGAAAAAGAATCGTCGGGAGAATTAGCCTATTACGCCTCAGCTAGGCCGGCAACGCATCCGGAAAGAGAGCACGCTCAATGCATTCAAGACGCTACTGAAAATGAGGAATGCTCGATTTTAAAAGCACGGACACAAAGACGTTGCTAAAGTGCAAAGGAAAACCAATCGAGTGTTCGGGAGGATGTTGATAAAATGTTCAATCCCGAACGTGGACGTTGCAACAAAGTAATGGTGGGGCCGCCCCGCCGCCCCGCCATTCGCGGGGTTGATATCTGCGGATCTCCCGTCCATCTCCGCCCGTCACTCGACAGAGCGGCCTCGAGCTGGCGCGGCAATAAAACGCAAACCCCACGAGCTCACGGAATAAAAGATCGGCAATCATCCCTTTTTGATATTCACTATCGCTTCGGTGTTCACATAACACACCCTCATCGTGATATCCCAAACACAAACGCCAAGATGTGCAATGCCGGACCTGTAAATGCACCACAGAGAACTCCATGCTCTATCGGACCAGGATTCGGAAATGCCATGTCAAATATCAAGACATCTTCTCCCAGTCCGGAACCACCACGAATTTCCCCATCACTCTGCCCATGCTCACGGCTGTCCCCTCTGGTGTCTCGTCGCTTCGGAATTGAGAACTCGTTCTTTCGCGACTGTCTACCATGACTGCCGTACTCAAGAATTGTCCTGCGGTGCCCTTGCTGAGAAGCATACTCGTACCACCCCAAGCGAGCTCGGCACGACCACTTCGGCGAATAACTAGCTTTCCGATCCATCCCTCTTCCTCGACCAGCGCGTTTGTTTCTTCTTCTTCAACTACTTGCTCGACGTTCTCCTCGATTCCGGGTTCGGCTTTGATTTTGACGTCTTTTACACCTTTGCCTGACGCGGAATGATCAACCGCCTTGTCGGACGTCCTTTCAAGCTTTTCCTTCTTTGACAACGGCTTCTTCGACGTGACGGGATTGTAAAGGTTTGGAAGAATGGGTGGGAATTGAAAGAGATAGCATCGTCCTTCCTTGCTGCTCATCTCATGATCTACCATCATTGCGTCGCCTTGGCCGTCAATCCTGGTACCGGTTGCCTTCATATCCGCCAGCTCCGTTACAAGGTCGCGCAATGCATGCTCGTGTCGCTCATGTTCCGCTCTGTCCTCTTTCGTCTGTAAGATAGGCTCTGGTTCGCCCTTGATACCTCGTGGCTTTTTCTCGGGAGTTTGCGCGTCTACCTTGGACAACGATGGTAATTCAGCATCATCGGTAACCCTACCCTTTCCTTTGGGTGATATTATGGTTGGCTCGACCTGGTCGCCATCTGGATCTGCCTTGATTCGGACCCTCCTCGGTGATACAACTTTATCGACTCTCGTCGCTTCAGCAGAGCGCCCTTCGTCAATCTCCATTTCATCAGCCCCCTTTGATTTCGACTCTAGCTTAACGTCCGGCTCAACGTTGATGATTGTCTTTTCCTCCTCATGTACAACCCGATGCAGACGAACAGGCTTCATGCCAGACCTGCCACCATGCGCCTGGTTTCCCTTCCCCTTATCGACGGCTTGTGTTCCAAGGTAAACTGGCTCATCATCATCTCTGCCAATGTTTTCCACATCGACGCGCTCAGACTTATCACCATCGTCATCGTATTCTGGCTCGAACCGGGCATTTGTATGAATCTTGGGTCCGCTGCTATAACCTCCGTAGCCCCCAGACCCTCCTGAACGTGTGCCTCCCTCAGTCTTTATTCTCGTCCCACTTGTACCAGATCCAGAAGCCCAACCACCCCCTCCTCCACCCGCTGATGTGGCATTATTCTGATCAACACGTCTAGCTACAGACAATTATCAGTCTCCTGATCGAATGCGAATCGAAGTATTCAACTTACTCATCTCCTCAGGAGCAACCCCAAAAATCCCACTAGCAGAATTAATATTCCTACTCGACCTAGCCCCCATCGTATCACCTCTCCCCCTCCCCCCTCTACCCCTCCCACGCAACAACCCCCGCTCTTTCCTAGCAGCCTCCTCCGCCGCTTGCCTTTCCATCTCCTTCTCCCTATCAGACGCCTCTCTCCTCATTCGCTCTCGCTCACCCACATCTCTACGCACAGCTCTCGGTTTGAATTTGCTCTCCGTCGCAGTCTTGGCACCCCGCGGAGCAAGACTCGCATTTACCCCACCTCTCCCTCTCCCCCTCCCGGCCGGCGGAGGCACCGAGCCAGAACCCTCTGTCTTTACGACCGGCGCGCGTACCGGAGTGGGTGCAGGTGTCTCGGTAGGTACTGTCGCGGGCGAGGAATTGGGCGATGGATCCACGGAGTCATCGTGTTGTTGATTTTGAGGCGTCGTTGTGGGAGCTGCTGTCGCGGTCGGCGAGGATGGTTCGAGGGTCGATTGCGACTCGGATATCTCTTCTCCCGTGTGTGTCTCCGCTGGCGATTCTGCTGAAGCTGGAGCTTTTCCTCGCCCTCGCCCTCTGCCTCGCGCTCCCCCGCGCCCACGCGCGGCTTTTGGTGGCATGGTCGCGTCTCGGAGGGGATAAATTACTGTGTTGTCACCGCATTGATCTACGTGTAGGAGGAAATTGTCGATATGTAATGCGACGACGTGTGCGAGGTTGATTGAGGTTGGAGATGGGCTTGGTGGGGAAAGTCGCGAGAGCTCTCGAGCAACAACTTTTTTAATTCAGCCTTTCGCCCCACTTTACTTTATGGGCGGCGTACCTGAGCACGGACCATCTGACTACTAATCACCACCTCCACCTCACCATCATCTATTAGTACAACACTACAGTAGATAATTAACGACCCAACCTCAAATACTATCCACCCAGTAGATTTCCTAGACCTAGCGCGACGCACCTCAAACAACATCACGATCAAAATTCAAAATACAGCAAGTCCAGAATAACAAGCTCTTACATCTCCATCTAGCATCTCACCCTTCATTTCACTTAATTCTCACGCTACAGCTTCTCTCTCTAGCAAGCAAACCACGCAATTGACGATATAAAATACACGGTCTTCCAAACCCTCAAAGCTTTCACATTGTAGTTTCATACGCTCCCTTTCTAAAATATACATTTCACGAGATACGACCGCAGGATTTAGTGTTTATAGCTTCATCTATTCTCCAACCCGCTATCTCAACCCCGCCCCTCACAGCCTCCTCCCAAATCATCACTCGCCACTCCTACGATCTCACCTCTATCTCTTCATCTCTCTTCATCTCTCTAGTATACAGTCCAATCCACCACCAACCCCAATTTCCCACCCTTAATACTACTTCACACTAACCAAGCAAGCACTATTCAATTCAATTCACAAGTCTATAAACTTCGACCAGCTTAGGTCAAATCAAGTCTCCTCGCTCAAACCAAACGTTCACCTACTTTTCCTTTCTACGAATATTATACTGTAGTACTATAAGATTAACTTCTTCCCATCCCGAGCATGTTATCTTATATATTAACCTATTATAATTTATCTCGTCCCGGTACTCTGTCACCTACATGACTGGTTTAAAATTTATATAAGGGTTTTTTGTTCTTCGATGGGAAGAGGCGTTATGCTACGAGGACGTGATGGTCGCTCTAGATTCGGGGGACATTGTACGTTTGCCGAGACGCTCGCTTGGCTGTTTTGGATCCATATAGATAGAGAGGAAGGAGAAGTCCATCCCCGCCTACTTACCGATATAATTACATGTACTAAATCCGTATCGAACTATGAATCTAGCGTGTAATCCGATCTACCAATAACAAAACGCTTCTATCAATAGCAACACTACAAAGCGCGCGAGCGAAGAAGAGTTGTGAAATAGGTGTCAATATATAAACATTTTTTCTTCATTCTAGAAACCGTCTCGGCTGGTGGTATTTATCTATCTATCTACTTACCCAGCCACCAGCCAGCTAACCATCTATCTATTAAGCACCACCTCTAACCCCCTCCTCTGCCTCACCCCCAACTCATCACCCTACGCCTTCCCACCCCCCACAATCCTCGGCAACCCAGCCCACCCCGTCCTCCCACCAGGCATCTCCCGTCCCCCAAACCCCCCATCCAAATCCAAAATAATCTTCAACGCATTCCTACTCCTCAAGAACCCAATCGGGCCATCCTGCCCGGGCAACCCCTCACCCGCCGCCCCAACACCCTTATGCAACAACTGCGTTTCCTCCTGTTTATGCGAGCCAGGCATGGGGAGGAGATTCTGAAGAACCTCATACATCGCAAGCGTGAACCCGAACTGCGGCGACGAGCGCAGGATCCGCGCGGGGCCGCCTTTGAAAAACGCTTTGAAGCCTTCTTCCTGGTACACGGTCTTCGCGCAGTGACGTAGGGAAGTATACGACGATTCGCCCTTCCTTGCCTCGACTTGGAGACGGGTTTTAATGACGTCGCAAGGCGTGGTGAGGTACGCGGCCGGCATGCCTGCGATGGCGCCGGCGGTGAGGAGTTGCAGGATGCCGAGCTTTTTGGTGGGAGATTCGCCGTACATGTCGCGCTTGAGGTGGTTGTAGGTTGGGAAGTAGATTGCGGAGAAGGGGACGTCGCGGAGGAGACAAGCGGAGGCGCCTTTGTAGAGGCCTACGAGACCGAGGTTTTTGACGATCCACATTGCGGAGCGGCGGGGGGCGCCTTCGACGTTTTTGGCGACTTCGCCTTGGACTTGGAGACGGATTTTGACGATTTCCAGGGGGTTGGTGAAGATCTGGTTGTTATTAGTGGTTTCCTTGTGGTTTCGATTGGAAGTTGAGGACTTACGACTTGGCATGCACCCGCACTTCCTCCTGCCAGAATTTCATGAGGAATCCAGATCTTCCCATCCGGTCCAGAGAAGTGCCCTCTTACGAGATCATTGACAGTCAATTTGATAGCCTTTTCTGGAGCAACACCGACAAGTTGTGGAATAACACCCGAATATAAACCTTTGAATCCTTCGTTTCGGATAACTTTCTTGGCACAGTCTAGAGAATTCTTATACAACATTTCACCCACGCGAGACGACCGCTGGTTCTGCATTCGAGTCTTGACCAAATCAATGGGATACACCATAAACGCACCAAAAGCACCAGCTAAAGATCCTAGAGCGAAGTGATGTGCCGATTCCAAGATGCTGTATAACACGTTCTGGGTTTTCGTCTTCACCTTTTCGACACCTGCGCCCGTCGCTTGGCTGAATGCATTGTATAGAGGATTCCGCCATGATGGATCAAGGACTTTGGCAAAGTCACCGAGACCGAGCTTCCCAGATGGTTCGTCGAGACTGGCGAAATGGAAGAGGATATCAGCCTCCATGGGAGTGAAGAGAGAAAATCGAGTGATGCGAGCTGCTTCATTAAGGAAGTCCGTCCGAGTGATCTTTCCATCCGAGCTCTGTGATGTAGCTTGTCGAATGATCAATTCCACCAAATCCATCTCTCTAATCATATTTTGAAACGCTCGTACATTGGCGTAAGAGATCTTGGTACCAGCAGAAATGTTGCACAGCGTATGTAGATTCTCGAGTAGATGATCGGAGAGCTTATGTTTGGCAGTCTGTAAAATGATCCGCTGAAAGTCTTCTGGCTCAATAAATCCATCTCCATCTTTATCGAAATGATGAAAGGCTTGTCTTATTCGCTCTCCTTGTAAACCTCGCAGCATTTGCGAGAATTGAGGGTATGTGAGGTCATGTCGTCTCTTCTTTCCACCACTGTATAAAGTTGCCCATTCGCAATCCCAATCAAACGGTATGCTATCCGGACCCTTGTTCATTCCATATAGTTTCTTCAGATCATCGTATTTGACAGTCCCTGTGCGGTCTACATCGAATAGTCGGAATGCGATCTCGTACTCGGCGTCTGGCTTGGCGAGTAGGTTCTCAAACGTACCCCAATCGAAGAGATTGATCTTGCCTGTATCCCGTCGATCCGCAACCCGGAAGAGTATCGCATATTGTTCGCGTTTTATTTTGTGCTACAGAGATGGATCTCCCGTCAGTCAATGGCTCTCAATTCTGTGTGCGACGAAACCACAGGCTATACAAAATGTGACACTCACGTAATCTTCGCTGGTCGGCGCAACAGCATTGATGAATTCTTCTTGGCCCATAAACAGCTCTCCGGTCTCTGGATCCTTCTTCGCATTCTGGACGAACGTTGCTTTTGATTGCGCAGATAATTGTACATCTGCTGGCACCTCTGAGCCCAGTAACGACTCCTTCACCACCTCCTTCACCTTGGCAACCTCGGTCGACATCGTGCTCCTCTTTACTTCAACCAAACCCGCGGTGCACGTTCGTGATTAACCTGGGAGGCTCGAATATATCGTGGATTGAAGCTCTGTGAGTATCTGCAGAGACACAGACGGCCTGCGCGATTTGTGGTGTGGTGAAGAATGGGGGGGTCAACGAGCCGCACGTACAGTACAGTACAGCTGGTGTGGGACACCAAACAAAAGCAAGCAGTCAACCAAGCTTGGGACAACCTCTTGCGCCGAACAATTCAAAGTCGAAGTCGACGATTGAAGATCAAATGAATGAAATAATGCGTAGTGACCCGTGAGAGTGCCGCGTCTAGTCCGGGCGTAGGAGATGCTGAGGAGACGTATCTAATCTGGGGAAAACGGTGATTCAAGGAGGTGATGGTGCAGGACCGAGCAGAGCAGAGCAGAGTAGAGCAAAGCAAAACAGAGCAGCTCAGGTCTAATAATTTTGTAGCTTCCGCTTCCGTCGTTGGCCTGCAGACAGGTGCAGCTCCACACCACAACGTCGGCCAGCGCGAAGCCAAGTGCAATTTTCGTGCTACCGGCGTTTACTCGGGAATTATCCCGAGCTGATTTTCAACCCGCCTGATATAAAACGTGACCTGAACCCCTGTTGGTCGGGTTCTGATCGGATTCTGATCGGAGCAGAGTGTGGGGAAGCCGGGCGAGGATCGTGGAGCGAATGCTTGGCTTGGGCTTCTATGCCGTGTACTGTACATTAGCGACCCACGATAACGGCTCACCTGGGCATGTCCTCATTACAAGAGATGGAAAAGATTTCATTTTGACGCTCTTTCCGCATTCCGCATTAATAAAACTCCACTCGTGGAAAGGGGGAAAGAGGGAAAGGAGGCTACAATCTTCAGACAATCCATCAATAGACAATCACAGCAAGCATAGTGAGCCACGTTGCAGTATTATAGAAGTACTATTGTATGCTCTTCTCTTTCTTAGTGGTATCAGAAATTACTCAGGTAGGACGTAACCCCCTTTTAAACACCATCGACGCCGTGCGAAGCCAGGGACAAGGAAAAAACAATTATTACAAGTCTGGATAGGCAAGACGAAGGATCAAAAAGCAATACACCGCCCCGGTTCTCTATTTTGTTGTCGCCTGCTTTCATCGAAGCCCATGTGGAGCAACTCAGGTCAAAGCTATTCGTGGTCTCGTCATATTCGTGATGCATCGTTGTGCTAAGTAGCAGACGTGGTGGTGGATCGATTGAGGCCGGACCAAACCCGCGAATTTACTTTTCCTAGGAATGGACCGCCTTGTTGATGTGGGAAATGTATGTAGCGATGGACGCCAACCAGATGACTGTATGCCATGCAACCGTCGTAGGGAAGGGCATCGCAATTTATCAGGTGTTTGTAGGTAATGTAGAGAGTCCAGATGTGCGACGTATGAGATACCATATCGATAATCAACGATATGTTAGTCGCCCTATCTGGTCCAATAATATACAGAGAAACGAAGTCGTAAGTATCAAGGCCGCCGAGAGATCTACGCACATTCCTTGAGCTGAACGGTGCGCCGGAAGGAGTCTCGAGTGTCGTACGGCATATGTGCGGCGACATCTTCTAGTGATGGGAGGGACAGCCTGGTGTGAGAGAGTTGAATGGATGGAAGAACAAATCCTCTGGCCAGTTCCGATTGAACAAAAACGGATGCACGTTTGTATCGTCGATCCGAGTATTTGTCGAACACTGCCGAATGATGCTTCTGTGGGTTCTCACAGCACTCCAACATCAGAGAGACCAATGGTCGAAGTTGTTGCCATGTGTAACCAGAGTAGTGAACATGAGCTGGGGTCTAGAGATCGATTAGTAGATGATCAACGCGAGGCGATCAAGAGTTACATACCCAGTCTCCTTTCCTCAATGTCAATCGAGAAAAGCAATGAGCACCCGCAGCGATGTAACTCGGAGGGCATCCAACGAAGCGTTCATCCATGATGGTAACCTCCAAGAAGTACTTTGCCAAGGTTCTCGTCTCTAGGTCATAGTCATCGGCCTTGCTGATGCGCCGAAGAAAGCTCATTGGCCCTGGCCAGCCGAGTTCAAAATGCAACTGGCTAAGCATGAAGCGTTCCGCTTTCAAAATTTCATCTACGGTGTAACCGCCGTCCACCATATATACAATCTCGCCGACTGATGGACAATTGATCTCCTCGTACTTGGCGGCAACGAAGATGGCGGTGGCACCAACAAGCTGGAGTTTGCCTAAGGAGACAACTTTGGTGCTAAGAAAACGATCGATATAGTTGACGCAGAGGAACAAAGTCTCGGGTAGTAAAGAGAATCGGTGATGTACTTGAATCAGCCAGTCCATCAAGACGGATCGCATCGACCATTGAATTTCAGATTGAATGTCCATATAGTTGGGGTTAGGAAGCATGCTAATCTAAATTGTTGACGGTCAGTAAGATATCCCAAGTAGGATAAGGGTATTAATGTAAATAGCGGCCACGGCCGTGGCTTTGGGCCAACGCTAGGTCCCGGGGTCGCTAGGAACGCGTCTCGGCGCAGCAGCGGAGGACGCGAAGGAGATGTAGAAAAACCGATACTGACCTCGAGCTCGCGCATGTAGGAGAAGATCTCATCCCCATACTCCGCTACCATACTGGTATCCCATGCTTCGTCTTCGATGTCTTCCTGTGTTCGAGAACTTTCTACGATCTCAGCGGCGGCAGCAATCTCTTTCTTGCTCTTTGCGGTGATCTTGGGGAAGAGAACAGTGGTGGCACCACTTGTTGTGTTGTCTCCTCTAGATCGGAAAGAATGAGCTGTGGTGAACCCTTGCTCATCATAGAATTCTTCCGCGTCATCCTCCCAGTACTCCTCCGGTTCGGCCAAGTGTGGTAGTGGAGGGAGTTGTCGATTCAGGATGTCAACGGAATCAAGTGCAGTCTGCGCAGCCTCATACACGACTTCTTGCTCTTGCTTTTGTTCAACCATGCGCATGTACGTCTCGTATGCCTCTCCAGATGTGATACCTTGTTCCTCTTTGGCATCTTCGTAGATCGGATCGCTTGGTATTATGTTGGCATGCACATCAAGAGCGTTATCAAGACTTTCCTTGGCTTCGGTACGACGAACAATAGTATGTTCAGCATTTAGGTGAGGCTGGCTTTTGTGATGTCGTGGCTCAAGGTTGTGGTGGACAGGTGCAGCCGACACTGCTTCCGGAACGGGAACATGACTTGTAGCCGGACGGGGTTTCGACTCGCACTCGACGTCGCTGTCCTTGTATATGATTGTTGCCTTCTTGGAAAGGGTGCGCTTTGGGGGTGGAGGAGCATGGGGTCGAGGTTCAGGTACTGGTACTTTCGAGACAATGAAAGGCTGGACCGTTTCGATATGTGGAATGGTTGTGTTCAAGATGCCTTTGACTGGAACGGCATTAAGTGGTCTTTGGGCAGGCCGCAGAAGTGCTGCCGGCTTTTCGGCGTGTGGAACAGGTTTGACAAGCTCCACCTTTGTATATTTCCCTGAGATGGCCGAGTCGTCGTGAGCCACTAAACTCTTGACGGTATTGCTCACATCGCCAAAGGCAGTTCTCTTCGCAGCTGCCTTGAGACCGCCCACTGCCAGCATGTTGGAAAGTGTTCCTGTAGATTTGTGTCGCGAGTGAAGAAGGGGCTGTTGTTTACTGGTCGCCGGAGCCATATTCTCGTCTCCTGCGAGACGGAGAGGTCGGATTCCGCGTTGGGGCTGGCAGATCGATATAAATGTCAGCATGAGATGTTCGAGATGGAAACGAGATAAATATCTGGGTTGTCGAGGAAACAATGTGGAATGTGAAAAGTGAAGGAGGCGCGGATCCCAATTTCAACAATAGGAAGGCGACCACAATACTATGGCTGGGGCAAGGACAATAAACTCACCCTCGCGTCCATTGTGGTAGCTGTGCTAATTGACTATGCTTGGAAATAGAATAGCTGATTGCCAAAAGGTGATGCAGTGTCTACTCGTGCTTGTCGGATTCGCAGATGGCTGCCGACGTTGGGATGAGCAAAAATCGCGTCCCAAAAAAAATCATATAGGGGTGACGAAGTTGTGGAGGAGATTTGTCGTCGTCGGGATAATGGCGAAGCTGGGCGTGGCTTAATGCTGCGATGTACTGTGAGGAGCACTGCAGATATATGATCAGTGCATCGCGATGTTCATGGAAGATGGCCGATTGAGGAGGATGTGACGATGTGGAAGGAAGATGGGATAGAGTTGAGACTTGTAGCTCTCGATATCACGGACAGGGCAACGGCCACCATAACAACAAGGGGACGACGGGATCCCAGTCGTGTAAATAAAGCTAAGCTTCATGGGCGCTAGTGGCTCCAGCGCTCTGGGGAAGCGGCAAAATGTATCGCCGCTCCGGCACAGCAACGGCCCCACGGAGCTCTGGTCGCGTCTCCTCGTCGCGTCTACAAAGTCAACAATAACCGATACAAAGAAACGATTTCGCCCACATCAGGACTTTTGTTCTTTCACAGCTTTGACTATCACCTCTGATGCATTAACAACCATATATCGCATGACATTCGCTTATGCGATTAAAGTGTTGCTGGCTGTCTGCGTCCTTTCATTTTGTGCCAAGAGGTGCGCTCGGCTCGCGAAAGCGGAGCGGGATCACATGATGACCCCTCCGGTGATTTCTATCAACCTCATCCAACGTCACCTCGTCAGAGGAAAGCGTCGCATCGCCTCTATCTCCATTGCCATTCATTGCGCTTGTCGCAGCGATTCATAACGTCTATTTTTGATGCGATGCGACGAGCGATTGGAAGCTTAGCCGCCCTCGGAAGACGGGTTGCAATGTCTAGACTCGCTCAGCGTACGCCGAACCTAACGAAAGAGCGCTGCAGTGTGCCACGAATCCAATGATGGGACCTCGAGTGAGAAACCCCGATCTCCACCGACCACTTTGCAAACTGTATGTTATGGGATGGGGGAGGCGCAAGATTTTCCGCGATTGGCTGCTAATTGCTCACGTTGGAATTCACACTTCCTGCTTGGAGGTTTTCCCTCGTTCTCTTTCATCCCAAAGCTGATTTGCCAGGCGCAGCGCGGGCTCAGGATTATTTGCCAGCCGACGTTTGAGCGGATGGATGGCGCAGAAATGGGAGCGCAGACACATGTCCAGTCCAGCCAGTCCAGTCCAGTCCTTCATTTCTCTTCCTATCAGCTCGCGCACCTGCTCCCTTTCCCGTGGACAGACTACGTGACCGCGTCTGTTGTTTACCGTCTGCTTGTCTTTCTGCTAATGGCTGGCGAAATCGCGGTGGTCGATATCTTCAAGGTCGAGGTCTGCGGTCCCACGGCCAAGGGCTGTTCGGCCTTCAGAAATCCTCACAAGTCCATTGGGTCGTCGTCATCAGCATCTCAAACCTGCGCCGGATCAAGAGGCATCACAACCCTGCAGAGAAAGACCAGAGCCAGACAACCGCCTGCATCGAGTTCGATATCCAGATAGGAAGCTTATGAAATCGCTCATGACATTCAGGAGAGGATCTTTGAGAAATTTGTGGGCAGGCGGAGCTACATCTATCTTTCTTTGAATGGAAAGGCGCTTTTCCCGCTCGCAATCCTCAAATCGCCGGACACGACAAACATCACCTTTGCTTCTGAATGCCGACTAAAGACGCACTGCTGCAGCGTGTCGATCCATCCAGTCAATGAGGCACGAATGGCAGTCGTGACTACAATGGAAATCCACACGCAAAATATTTGCATGCATGCCAGCTTCGATCTCGCTATCCATAATAATCCATGTGCGCCATCAACCGTCAGAGGGTCGAGTGGCCGTTTGTCATATCACAATGTAGGGCTTCGAGCAGCGACTCCGGTTCGAGCATGAATATTACATGAAACTCTAAGCCAGCGCATACCAACATCCTGGGCGCAATACGCAATAATTCGTACTTGTACAGATACAGAACCTCTCCTTCCATGTTCCATCGCTTTCGTACCTTTACACACCGACAAGATATACATAGACTAAGCGGTTGGGCAGTGCGACGCACTATGGAAGTTCTCCCATGGAATACAACGTAGGTTCCAGGATCCAAAGATGATTTCACAGGACGTTGAACTGTCAAACGATTAAGTTGAAGGATAACACCCATGGTCATCCTCCATACATCCTTGTCTTGAACGTTGGCGCATCCGTCATTGGCTGGCTCTCACTTAATCAAGCACTTGGCCACTGCGTCTGGAGGAGCTGTCCGCTGTCTCGACCACACCATAGACCCAAAGGCCGGCGACATTTGGTTAGATGTTTCTCCAGTCGCATGCGCTCGGGGATCCTCAAAAGCAGTACGTTCCTAATGCTATGTGCAGGATTTGCTTGATATCTCCTATCCAGTGGATGTGGTGGATTTTTGGACCTGGTCGTGGTAGCTTTGGGCTTTCTCGATACAGGAGGTTATCATACAACTTTGGCAAGATGGAGCACCAGACCGTCTCCGAAAACGGGCTGAGCGGGAAGGAGACTCGAGCGAACGCAACGAGGCTTTTTTACTACCAAAGAGGTGTTGACCCTTGCGGGGAATTGCACAACTTTGCTAGATTGATAGCCAAAATAATGCGATCCTGCTCGCTCTATACAGCTGCGCATCTCGATATGGACGCAAAGTAGGCAGTTCCGAGACGAGAGAGCACATCGCAGATCTACAACGTTTCTTATTGTATTCCTTCAACCCAGCAGGTGCAGTAATACGGAGTGTCTGTCAAATATACATGAATAAATAGTCTTTGACGGATTGAATCACTCTTTAAGCAAGTTTGCGACCAGCCTTTGAATATGTGATGTAAGAGCAGTGCAAAGAGTATATCCAACTGAGCGGGGATCGGCACAATATGCGTCAAATGAAACGAGGACATTAAAGGGAAATTCCGAGATGTGGAAAAGTACAATTTCTTCTATGGAATGTTTTAAATTTAGCTCCAGCTTGAGACAATTCAGTGTAGATGAAAGTGCGGGAGATATGTGGTTTGACTTATTCATAGTTGTGAAGAAGTTGTGCACGGCACCGACTTCTGAGTAACGCTCCTCACAAGAAACCGCTTGCCCGACCTCTCTCTCCTCCTTCATCACACAACAAGACTCCCAAGAGCGAGCAACACGACAACCAGGAAACTATTAGGTCAGTTCCGACTCCATCTCCAATATCTTGCAGATCAATTCATTCCTTCTACGACTCTCCTGTCTCATGGAATCGTTGCCAACTGACGTCTTCTTGCGCAGGACTTTGGCCGCCAATTCCAACGAACGACGACTCCAAATGCCTCGATAGGGCTCTCAACGGCATCCATTTCGATCACTTGTAAGTTCACATCTCTTTTCTATCTTATGCGATCATGTAGAAAATTCAATTTCGCTCCTACGCTTCTCCTGGTGGTCGCTCGATCACTGCTGGCTCATGGTCAGCTGGGAAGCGCTCGACCGTCCCGAATTGACCACAATCCCATCCAAACCTCCTTTCCTTCATCAAAAAACATCATATCGTCATCCTTTACTCCAATATCATTAATACTAACTAGTGTATTCATCTAGATCGAACAACTCTTCGTCACTCGTTGGGTCCTCGTCTTTCCGCGTACGGTACTTGCGACAGCGCTCTTCCCAACCCACAACCACCTCGTCCCCACTCAACACCGACTACCTAGCCCAAAAATACTACAATACATTGGAAACAATTGTTCTACTTCTCGAATATTTGTCTGCGGAGTCTTCCGACCTCCCGACTGGCGAATCGCACAATCCAGGGTTACGGCGATCCCTACGATCTCATTGAAAAACGTCACCGATCCAAGACAACACAATGGCTGGCATGGACATGCGCACTGGCGCTCAAAGAATGGCTACACCACCAGCATCATATGCCGGTGGCCAAGCCAGCTCAACGACTCCGCACAGCCCAAACATATCTCCTGTTGGGAGTCCCAACCCTAAAAGTGTCGCATTTGAGCTCCTCTTCCCCGAATCCCCCCAATATCGTGCGCGACTACCCATGAGAGTGCACATCTTCCCGCACGATACTACAGATTCGATAATTACCACTGTCAAGAACTTCTATGGGCTTTATGCCGGGCCTGCTGGTACCAAAGGCGTCAGTTTCGAGGACGAGCAGGGGAACACCCTCATTGCTCGCTACGAAAACCTGCGAAACAACATGGTCGTCTATGTTCGCGTGCTTGACGAACCTTCATCAGCACCTGGGGCTTATGGGCCACCATCATACCATTCGGGATCTCCAGTGGTGCCACAAGCATACTATCCTGGTGATGGTCCTCAAATGCCACCGCCACAGCCAGCTCAGGCGCTCAGTTATGGCCAGCCCCTATCCCGACCAACATCCAGAACCTCTCGCAAGCGAAGTGTCTCTCCAAATAGTCGTGGACGTCGCAGTGTCTCTGTGAGCACCAACCCACCCTTGATCAAGAAGAGTCGCTCTCGATCGGGCTTTAAGAGTCGCGGATCGAGCGCCCATGGCAGCTTTGCCGATTGCCACAGTGATGGGCTCAACGGATACAGCAGTGGTGATGGGGCTCCAGGATCTGTATCTAGCAGGACTAAGAGCGAACACATCGGCAACACGGAGATCAGTTTGGACAATATTGTTGAGGGTGGTCGCCGCAAGAGGGCCAAATTCGAAAGCTCGGTAAGATCTATAGAATCCCACTGTGAGACCTATGCAAGCGCTAATATCACACTTTCAGGAACTACCATTGTTTGCACCTCCACAAATGCCCGCGGCCACTTCAAACTCCTCGGTCTCTCCCGCGCGACGAATGGAGCATCAGCGAGCTTCTCTTCCATTTACACACCCGGGCCAGCACCCTTTTGCCAACACACAAACACTCCAGTCTCCACAGAGCTTCAACAACGGGTTTGGACAGCCAGGAATGTTCACTACACCTGGTCCACCTCGTCGTACTCGAGGAGGGTACCCATCTCGGCCATCATTTGGCTCCACACCAGTTGGGAACAGCTCTGGCATACTCCCTACACCAGATCCTACTGTTGGAAGCTGTATGTCCGAGGAAGACAAGGATGTGGCTTTACAATTGATGAGGCTTGGGGAAATGTCCAACATATCTCACGGCCGTACATCTGCTTCTACATTAGATGATACATTCAGTGGAAGGGCAGATGTTGCTTCGTCTACTGGCGCAACAAGTGACGAGGAAAGCGAGAGTGAGCCAGAGCTTCCACCCGCACGCCGCCAAAAGCGTGAAGCCAGCCCTATTCTCCCTCCCGGCGCAATCAAGAAGTTCCGTCCTCACCTAGACGACATTCTGCCTAGCCAAGACAGCACTGAGCCTAGTGGGGATGAAGCCGACTATGATTTCAAGCCAGGCCACACCGACGAAGCTGTGGAAGGCCTCGATCAGAAAATGAAAATGGCCAAGCCAAAAATCATGCCTTCCATCATCATGGGCAAACCTCGCATTAGTGCTTCTGGCGCGAAGGTCAACAAGATTAGCAAGTCTAAGATTCCTCGACCAGGCCAAGTCATCAAGTCCAAGAAGGCAAGCAGCACTTCAGGAAGCTCCAAACCTATTTCGCCAACGTCCTTGCCATCACAGTCTCGCAAGACTTCGAATGCATCAGCGTTGAACTTCCAGCACCAATTGGGCGACGATGAGGAAGATCTTTCATCCAAGCCTCGTTGTCAACGATGCCGGAAGAGTAAGAAGGGTTGTGACCGTCAACGACCTTGCCAAAGATGTAAAGATGCTGGTCTGAACGCCGACCAGTGTGTCAGTGAAGACGAAGGAAATGGTCGCAAGGGTCGCTATGGGCGCCACATGGGTGTCCCGGTGAAAAAAGACGACCTTGTGGTTGAGACTCCCATTCTCCCTTCTATCATCGCTGGTGGGCCCGGCAGTCCCGACAAGAGCAAGAAGCGAAAGAGGTAGTCGGAAGTCAGATGTCTCGATGGATTTAATCGGCTCGACAACAAATCTTCGCGTATCAACGAGTATCTCTCCTCCGTTCAACTCATACATTTCACCACCTCTCGGTGCTCCTCAACAAAAGCGCTCCTCTGGCATCTTATTTGGGTCCTCCGCTACTTTCTGGCGATATTCGATCCCTCTGGCGTTCGCGGCCCGTCCTGTTGCTTCCATCGTACCTGCGAGGAGTTAATGATTTCTCACATCATTGTCGAGTGTTTTCCTTGTTGTAATTGGTTCTATGGCAGTGTCCTTGGTATATCTGACCTCGTTGAAGCATACTGGACTAGGAGGTGGTGGAAGAACACACTCCTTATTATGATTGATGGATGATTATATTAGACGATTCTCTTTTGGGTCCTTGTTATTTGCTTCCGTCCTGTGGTCTGATTGTTGATTATTTCTGCTTCTCCTTTTTTGCCTGTTTTTTTTTTGGCCGTCGCACGTCTTGCTGCTTTTTAATTTGAGCTTTTGTTTCCTTTTGACGCTTAGTTGGTGGAAAGGGTAGACGAAGGAGAGGATATCAATCTTCCGTGACTTCCAGAATGGATGGAACATTCTGTTATTACCTAGGGAATTGTCGAGTCTGGCGGTGGCAGGGGATATAAGGGGATCGTGGTCTTACTGGGGTCTCAACGGATTGATAAAAGGGATGGAAGGGGGGGTTGGTAGGGCTGGAAGGGATCGGGCGGGAAACACTCTTGTTGATGAACAACAAATCAATCACGAATACGCAAAACACACTAACCAAAATCAAATACACAACAAAACAGCAAAGCAAGCAGGCAGAATGTGGTCGTGTTTTTTTCCTTGTTATATCATCAATTACAAAGAAATGACAAAAAAAGATTTAAATGAATGCTTTGCTCTTCCTTCGTGATATGCGTAACAGTCAATCTGATGTGTGCATCTATCAATCTCGTGATTCCAAAAGACTCGCCGCCCAAGTTCCCGACTTCCGACCACGATTCCAAGGCAAAAGGCTTGCTGCTTTGCAGCATCGAGATTCGAGGGCATCGTAGGACAACACGACGATGTGCTTCGTACCGTCCAGCGATGCGCAGCAGCATGTGAAACGAAACCGCCTCGCCTAGACGTCTCGCCTCGTCTGGCGCGTCCGTATTTGTGACCCCACCACCCATACTAGGCGGGGTGTGAGGGTGTGAGGGTGTGTGTATAACGACGAGTGCGTGTTGGTGTTTGGGGATTTTACGGGGGTGTTTAGGATTCCTTTGAAGGATGGGATGGGAGAGGATGGGATGGGATGGGATGGGATGGGCTGATGGTACGCTAACTACGCTGTATCAGCGATATCGTAGTGAATTTGAATGGTTAGGAAATCTAGCTAACCAACACCGGCATTTTCCTGCATTGTTATCATTCAGTCCTCAGATTTCAAATGCGAGCGTCGTGTGCTATTCCTCCCTTATATACCCCATGTATAAATCTGCCACATGCGAAATATATTACTGCGTTTACGGTTCTCGCATTTTCGCATCGCCACTTGGGAATGCGCTGGCCAATCATTTGGAACCACCGAGCTGGACGGTCTAGATCGGGCAAGCAGGCAGGTAAGCGAGCGGACGGGAGTGGATGCGATGCGATGCGACAGCAACAACATGAGTGTGAAAGCGCGCGGTACGGTATTACTTGCTTTGTACGATTCAATGTCTGGAGTTGGGTTAGTTATGTCAGGGAGGGCGAGGTCCATAATGAACTGGTGCTCTGGGAGGGTTGGTTGGGTTGGATCGGGGTACGTTGGGTTGGTTGGCGGGGTATTACAGATCTACTTACAAATAAAGGGCGCTGAAAAGGAGCTCGTTGAGATCCTATGCCGTCCTTGAATTCGGAGGTTCGTGATGGCAAACAGACACGTAGATACTTCAATGGGCAGGTACTAAGTAGGTAAAGCCAGCGCCCGCGCGCGACCCGGGAAAGGAAATAAAGTGCTTATCGTAGGACCAACCTACCACACCCACACACATATACATGCATATCCATAAGCACACGCATATCCGCACCAAAGAAAACGCAGGCCTGATAAGCGGATGGAAAAGGGACATTTACAACCGATAGCCATGTATCTGCTGTAATAAACGGGGAGATGAACTGTTGTTGTAAATATACTGCACAATTCCACACATCCTATATCCCACTATTCCAGGAATAGCATCATTTATGCGCTTCACCCACTATGGCGTAGCGATGACGAAAGCGACAAGGATATATCGGCTTTCGGCGTGGGGTTTTTCCGGGATGAAGTGGACGGCGGGAGTGGCAGCGGGGCGGAGCGGGGTGGGGTGCGTGGGGGCGCGGATTTAGGGCTGAAGTCTATCGTGGGCCGTGCGCTCGGATCCGGGGGTGTGGGCCGGGATGTGGTAGTAGGATATATCGAGTACGATAATATATGATTTAGAAACAGGGGAGGATAAAGGAGTGAAATTACTGCCAGTGGACGATTTTGAATTAGGTTAGGTGGTGTTAAGAGGCTATCTTAGTATATGACGATAGTGCGGTTAGTCCATATGATGTGAAACTGCTATATCCCTTCTATATCTAATCTATTGCGATTACTTTCTCCAATAATCTCAAGCATTTTAGACAAGTGAAAAAAAACCCATCGCATTTAATTAAACCATAAGAACTAGTCTAGTAGTAGTCTAAAACAGTCACCAGAGAAGCCTATTCCAGCGCATGACCAAAGTCGTCTTCCAAGACATAGAAATGGCAAACGACACCTAATCGACCTAGCAAAGGAACAGGCCGGTATAATAAGTTTTCAAATCTAGTGGGATCTGCCGAATGGGTTGAAAGTGTACGTAGTATTGCAGAGGCTTGAGTAAGTAGTTGTGAGGGCATATAGTACCATTCTGAGGCAAGATGTATTGATGTACCTCCTGGATATCTATGTGTACTACTATACACGCGTCCTAGACAAAAATTGAGTGAATTAATCATATGTATTTTCGATGAGTCACGAGTCCGAACACGACGGTAAAGCATGATAGTCGTTTGGGAAATCAACCTTCGAAATTGACGACGTGAAGATTCTACAACGCGAATAGTTTACTGAGTTCAGATGTGCGAAAACGTTGTATTGAGAAAACATTTCGAGGCCAGGTGTGGTTATCCCTGCTACCAAACTATGATAAATGAAATAGAATCCCTAGATCGCAAGAACAAATTCAGTAACAGAGTACGGAGAGGTCGTCAGATCAAAGTCAACTCCATCGGCTCCACACCATCGAACAATTCCTGTCCTCTCTGACTGTAAAGATGCGCGAAACCAACGCGAAGATATGTAGAGTCCTTAACCGGGTGCGGCTGAATAAGAAGATAGCCGTAGCACATGTGAGGCATCGACTCATCACCTAGAGGCTCAGAAGAATAATATGAGCCTACCTCAAGTAACGAAAAGCTTTGCGTCTTGTCATGGGTTGCTCGTCCAGCGTCGATTTCACTGATTAAAGGTAATTTCTCCAAGTGTCTGTCTGGGTACACTTGGCCAATTTTAGCGCCGGCTTCATCGTACGACACGTAGGTTGGAGAAGTTTCCCATGGCAATATTTCATAGTTCAGTGCCAGTGAGCAAGTCCTGATCCTACTCAGCACAGTCGCTAAAGCGGCACGCAATTCTGAATAAGGATTGTCTCCTTTGGTTTCGACGGATGTTGATATTAGTCTGAGTTCCGCTTCAAAGTGAAACACCTTGTTGAAAATCTCGCAGCCTCCGCCAGATCCAAGGGATGCCCACGACCATGAAGGTGCGATCCACCCTTCCTCGCCCATCTCCAGAGTTTCAATTGGAGCCATTCGCACACTGTCAGCTGCTGGGCCCCGCAGAAGGGGGATCCATAACAGACTACGTGCGAAGTCACTCTCCCAGATACCTGCCACATAGGAACTTTCCAGGGCCGTCCCGAATAAGGAGGCTATGCCGGACAAGGCAGGAAATGTGTCAGTTGCGTTTGTGAGAAGCCTTTGCGAGTAATCATGCACGATTTGATGCCAAAGATCCTGCAAATTCGCCTTTGTCATTTGACTCAATTCCCCGGGGGCCCATTTTCGACAGAGATGCTGGTTATGGTACCCTATCGGATCAACAAAGTGATAGAAGTCTTCTCTGAAAATGTTGCTGGAACATTCTCCAAACATGTGCTCTCCATCGAAATGTAATATGCGTGGGGACAAAAGTCTTTCTTGTAGAATCCATCCTCTTTGGTCAACTTTCCCTAGCGGATGATGGTCTGGTCGGAACCCAATGGGTTGTTGGCAAATCTTGAGGCCGTCAACTTCGAATGGTACACAAGACTGATGAGGGCCTTCCTTTCTGAGGAAGCCGTCGGCACTAGAACTGGGATTATTTAATACGGATATAGTCACTTCTGCGTTTTGGTATATGTTCCCCATATTGGCGCATTCCTTCTGCCAGTCTTCGGGAGAGTCCTGTAAGATGCATAGTGCGTCAATCCATAGGTATTGTAGACCCAGACCTCTGGCAACAGTAATCGCATCTCTGAAATTACCTGCCAATTGATCATAGGGCGGCAACGTCTGTTGGACAATTGTCGTTCTCCAGAAAGGGGAACCGCCCCAGCAGTGTGAAAGAACTACATACTTCTCCCGCTTGCCACTGCTTCTGATCAAGGATATGTCATCTGCGGAATTCCCCAAGTATATGACCCGGGATGGCAAAGGAGGGACAAAATTGACATCAATACAATGATGATTTGCTGCGCAGGACTGGAGCCACGCTTGTGCAAGGTTGTAATTAGGTTCGCGGCCTAAATGTCGTGCACCAAAAAAGCCTCGCAAACAATCATCATCCTCTGTTTAGGAATTAAGTCCATATTTGATGATCAAAGACAGCGAGCCATACCTTCTTCAGCATATATTCCAAACTCCACTTCCATCAACGCATTGTCAGCGACAGGAGTGTCTCTGCGTAAACTACAGCTAAACGTTAACCCTACGATAGACTGACGGTGGTTCCTTGTCGACCCGGACGATTGAAGTGGAAAAGACACTGGCGCAGCAGGATCAATATATATCCTGCCTAAAAGATAAAGATTCGGTGTAAACCATTCGAGGTTCGAAATGTTAGGCAAATCATCACTAGTGTAAGGACTACGAGACCAGAGCCGCCATTGCGATTTCGGTGAGCCAGCACTGGATTGGAGAGCGCTCCAGAGATGAGAACACAATTGGCAGCCGCGAGATATGGCTTGCTGCATCGCAGGCATTCCCTTATGGTACGTAACCCTGGTCATGTCAACAAACCCCGGTACGCCCCGTCGATGCTGAGTAGCGCGATTCCTTGCCAGAGATCTGAAATCGATAGCAGCGCAGACCGAGCAGAGCATGATGTCGTGTCAATACTCTACGGCTATTTGAAGTGCGGTATCTGAGATTGATGGATTGACTTCACGACAAAGCGCTACACAAAAGGGTTCGAAGACGCTAGACAAACAGAGCCTCATTGGACCGCGTAATTTGCACACCCTTGTGCAAAACAGGGTGTCGGAGGCAGGCACCCAACAAGGCGACCAAAGATGCTCTCTGAAGCTGTTATGATGTGACACTACTTAAAGACGTAAGCCACGAGATTATTAATTAAATAAAGACCCATCCAAGGGCTTAACCTGTCATCCGCAAACCTTGGTGGGTGAGCGGTGATAGTACTCGGATTGATTTGAAATTCCTCATTTGGTATACCATATTTCTGCATCGTCAATTCCACGAGACATAATTGAGGAAAACGATAGTGCGGCAAAGCCGTGATGTCGAACGGGCAATCCTCGGATACCAGATACTAATAAGCATCCTTGTGAGAGGTATTGACTTGCTCCGGAGTCACCCTCTATATGTAACATGGCGAGTTGGTAGAGGTGAGCGAGAGCAATCCAGTAGCTCCTATCCTTGATTGTGTAGCAATTTAAAAATGACGGTATACATCTTTAACCAGGCTAAGGATGGAAGGTGCCTGGAGGTTTCAGACGCATGGCGAGCAGATGTGCGAGCTTTCCAGACCGATCGTTGATCTCTCGCACATTCGTACCAGATCTGGTTGATGGCTATCCGGATCGGAACTGTAAACCATCAATATTTAGTAAAAAGCGTCTAGTAATTGAAATCAACTCGCCCAGGATGCCTCAATCCACAATTACACCCTTTCGGGAAGCATTTGAGGGATCGGAAGCCCGCGTACTGTTCGCCATCCCAATCATTTCATGTCACCCAATCGTCCATATCCCGCGACCACCTCGAATATTATGTCCCGTATGGCTGCTTGCCACAGACAGCTTTGCTAACTCAACAGCCAAAAGTCTGGGATACGCTCAATTGATGTTCGAAGACTTCATCGCATGTCTGGGAAGCATTCACGTCGCGTTCAAGACACTTGTCCGGCAAAATCGTACATCGCTGACCAAATTGCGAAAATATCATACTGATGACATTCCGAAGGAGCCGGTATCGAGGCTGAGATAGAAAGTGAACAACTGTTTCCAGTGAGACGTTACGGAGGTTGTACATCTCAGGGACAAGTAGTGCATCAGCTACTAGACCTGATTTGCTTACATAAACAATCTCGAAATGTGCTCGCTACGCGTCGCGCTACTTCCCTTCCTTTCTGACCTCACTTCGTATGAGGTAGGGACTTTAGGGTCTTTTGATATTTTACCGGCGATGGAGCCATAGCCATAGAGTACCAGAACATTTTTCAAAATACTTTACTTCTATCTTCTTCCACCGTATAAACGCTAGCAATATAGTGTGTTGTATCGACATTACGGTACGTGGGCCCAATCTACAGGGCGATAATGATGAAAAGGTAAGAGATTATTTAGCTCTTGCCAGTATGTCTCTTAGCTTGTAGCATATCCTTCTATTCGAGTCGTCAAAGTCATAGTACGTCGAAACAATCTCTGATGTCTGGCCAAGGTAGAATATTTTACTCGTGGCTAGGTCCCTGACAGAGTAAAGTGTATTGATTCTAGCTCTGTGGAAATACAGGTGTGTAGCAAGTGTTGTACATGAATACGCTCTTCGCAGATGGGCAGGCGGATGCCATCTTTCAATATGTATAGAGACTAGCTTTGTGTTTCGCTCCAGATATGGGCCTAAATCTCGATGATATCTCTATCACTGCACTCCTCCTCTTGCTCATCATCGTCGCTCTCATACTTGTTGAGATGCGGCTCGGTGAAATCCCAATCGAGTGGCTCATCTATACGGTGCAGTAGATGCTCTACGTCACAACCATAGTCCTCGTCGATATCATAGCTGAACAGAAAGAACCGTGCAAATTGTATATCCGTGTACCGTTTGTCGAGCTCGGCGCAAAGAACTTGATAGCATTTTGATTGCCATTGAATTGATTCGTGGGTGTTGAAGGCATGTGATAACATATGTAAAGCTTTCACATGAGGGATGTTCTGTTGAATATTCCTCAATTGTGCACACAAAGGTCCTCCGTTCTCTGCCTCGTCAGTATCATCGTAGTCGTCGAATGAGTGTGCATATTCGCAAATCTGTTGCCAAAACTCTCCGTGCAATCTACCATAGATCAGCGTTGACGCGTTCTGTTCTCGTGCAGCCTCTAGCCATTTCACGAGCTGTTCTCGCTTTGCGACAATGTTTTCGTAAGCAATCTCCAGGCATTCTAGCATTTCAGCTCGGGCTTTCTTGAAAGCTACAACATCGCAAGACGTTGCTGCATCTCTTGCGCTTAACAGAAGCGCCTGGCTAGGCATTTTTGACAAGGATTCGAATGGGTTTTCATGTTGGTATGGCCAAAACTCAGTCTCTGTGTTCGACGTACCTGGGACGTCATCCAATTGATGATGAGCATTAAGCGCCATTTGCAATCCGAAAGGCATATAATTTTCGAAAGCCTGACGATATTTGAGAAGCTGTCGCCACATCTCGAACACTAGCTCGGCTTCCGAGTGGCTAGTGATAAGGGCTACTAGACCATTGTGCAATTTCTGGTCAATTTTGTCGTTACTCTTCCAAGCATAACACTCTGGCCCTACCAAAACCAAAGCCTCTCTATCGGATGGTTTGACCATGCTCACGGAGAAATGTTTGATCCCTCTGAGCATTCGGAGTGGTCTGAAGGCGGTTGACACTTCGTCACCTTGGCAGTCGTTGATGCGTCTTGGGATTATCACAATGTTCAGAGTATGAACAACGCTGTGGCAGAGAACGCGGCACAGGGCCGATAAGCTAGCGCATGACTCGAGTTGGCCAGACTCGCTGGCCTGTCTTGAGTCGCCCCTTTGGCTGACCAGTAGTTTCCATTTACAGACTTTGCTCAAAACAGATATAGTTTCGCTGGACATATAACATTCACTCATTGGGCTTTTGTAAGCTTGTGACCAGTACCGGGTCAACGGGGTGATGATTCCGTGAAAATCTTCTGGCGAACGGTATTCAAATTCTGGGCCATCAAAGTCGATGCAAGTCGCGAAAAAAGTATTTCTTCTGTACAGACTTTTTTCTGCTTCCTTACGGATCTGACGACAAGTGGCGAGCAGAGCTGGGGTTAGCCCGTATTGTATAGCAGGACATATGCCTTCGACCAAATGACATTTTCCGAGAGCAGGGTTGCACAGAAGCAGATCGTAGACTTGGCCGCGGATCTCTGGAGGTAGGACTTCTAGGAAGAGGCACTTCGAACCAACGGCTAGCACGTCGGTAGTGGTGTCTTCCAGTGTATAGCCATTGTTTTCGAGTTTCGTGACTTTGGCTCGAAGGGCGTCTCGACTTTGAATGGTGGCGGCGAGTTCTGCCTCCAACCGCGCAATCTCAGTGGTTTCATTGTCCTGTCCTGCCATGAATGGTCTTCTTCTGCTTTGAAGTTAGTCTAGAAGGACTTGAGAGGGTATAGTTCTGATCAGGCCTCACCTTCCAAACACGGTTTGGATTACACGCAAAAACCTTGAAAGAAACTGAGTCTATCTTGCGTCTCTGCGCAGCGGTACTATAGGTGTTACCGTGTGGGAAGAGGAAGATGTATCCCGTGTGAGAACGTTGATGTTGCGTCTGCGGTCAATTGAGATGAGATGTCGCGCGGCTAGTGCGTCTCGAGACATAGCGGAAGGAAAGAGGGTCTCGAGTGCAACTGCCCTGAAGAATTCTTTCGATGGTACCCAACAACAAAACACAATGGTGACGACCTTTCCGCTGTTGTACTCAATATTCTTTTGAATGAATCTGTCACTTGCCATCTTCGCAAGTTTCGAGTTTACAGAGGGAGATCTTCCGGTGACCATGCTACCGCTCAAAACACCGCTCGCAAAGCCTTGGAGAAATTACGTTCAGTAGAATATGAAGCTGCTCTCATTGTCCTCGCGGTTAAAGAACAGCCTGGTAAGCTAGGAGTCCAGTCTCGAGAAGTCTCTTACAAATCCACACAAGATCTTGAATGTTGATTAGACGCTCTCTTAAGATGTGAACGTTGCCTAGGTTTTATTTTGATATTTGGCATCGGCAGGACTATTTAGTAGGACGGAGGTAGAATGGTATGTAGTAGTTGTGGAATGTTGTTATTCTCTCAGATGGTCCATTCCGATTGTTTGTTTTGCATGTCTGATCAAGGCATCACAGCTGGAATCTTGATTAGTTCATAATTCATCGACACTTTCCCTCAGACAAAGAACACTGACATCCAAGGCATAACCGCCAGTTCATTCTCAGTAAATGGTTTCTTCTCATGTGAAACCTGGTATACTCGCTGATTAGCAGTAGCTGGTGAATCTAGCAGGATGTTTGCTCGCGGCTCTATGTGGTGATAAACTTGGGAGAAAAACACACTTCGACTTGGTGCCTTCTGGTCTTCAATCGAAGCCATTCTCCAATTTACATCATTCCACTTGAAGTAGTTGATCGTGGATCGTCTAGTCAATGATTTTGGAAATGGTGGGTTTCAACCAATCTTTGAAAATTATCTATACTGATTACCTCGCTTCTAGGATTGATCAGCTCGACTTGTGGAATGTATCAAGCCGAGTGCAGTCGAGGTCCACGTCGCGGAAAACTGTCGGTCATTGTCATCTTGCACAACGTGGTCTTCTACTGTATCGCAAGTTGGCTCACTCGGATGTTCGTATATCAATAGCTCGGCTCAATGGATACTTCCCATGGCAATTCAGGTAGAAACCCGAACTCAATCTTTCGTGGAATTATAAATGCTAAGACTCAAGTCACTAGTTGGTTCCATGTCTCGTTATGGGGCTGTTGCGATCACCTTTTTGTTTTTCTACTATGCAGCTTTCGGTTACACGTGGAGCATAGTACCATGGGTTTACCAAGCAGAGAACAACTCACTTGCTATGCGAACGGTTGGATCAGTCTCGGCTACTTCAACAAATTGCAAATATCGGCTATCGGTTCTACATCAGTTTGTCTCCCCCGTCCCACTTCTAGACTTTCTGTTACCATATTGAAGTATCGATATTCTTCCTCACATGGAATTCTATCACTATAGTATCTTGTATTTGCTCGGGATTGGACTCGCTTAAAAAGGATAATTTATTGCCAACATGCCAGTTGCCTTCCCTGTTGTCCTTTTCCGGGCTCGAACCAAGGTGTTTTCCCCAACATTCCTTGCTATTTTCGCCTATCAGTAGCAATACCCAAGAATCTTGGGAACCGCAGCTAGTTCTTCCTTGTGTTCCCAGTCGAGATCTCGGGGCATTGCCAAGACGCCACACGGACACTTCTCACCCCACACCAAGCCATCCCGCAGCCCGCTCCGCTCCACATTCCCCGCCTCGGATAACTTTCCTTTACTGGTCGCTAGTCCTCAACTTCCAACGACGGGCCATCTCGAGTCCAGGTCCGGCCAACTCGACTCAACAGCTTTTACAACACACGTTGCATGACAAGGTTGAGTGCACATCGCGTCCCACAGCAGCTATGGAATCTAGCAGCCAATACGTTATCATGCGTTCTTCTATCCGCCTTTATGGGCATAAAAGAGCTTCTCGAGCTCTTCAAACCTTCTTTCCTCCACATCCTTAACCACAACTATCATCATATCTGATCAAAATGTTTGCAGAACGCCACACCATTCAGCTCCCTGCAGCCGGAAAGGCGCCAACCATCCATATCGAAGAGAAGAAGTCGATTGAGCCTGTTGCCGTTGCACAACAATGGCTTACGAAACTCGAATCCGTGTTGAAGAGCAATGACATCTCGGCTCTTCCAACAGTCATGCACCAAGATAGCTGGTGGAGAGATATGTTGGCCGTATCGTGGGATATTCGAACTCTTCATGGCCTAGACAAGCTATCCATATACTTTTCCGAAAACCTCGCACATACTCAGATGTCTAATCTTAAACTCCGCACCACCGGGAAATTCGCACCAAACCTCTCTTCGCCAATTGAGGGCTTGGAGTGGGTTGAAAGCATGTTCGACTTCGAGACGAAGGTCGGACGTGGATCTGGTATGCTACGACTGTGTCAGGGTGCGGACGGGGCTTGGAAAGGATATATGGTTTATACTGCTGTGCAAGAACTGAAGGGCTTTGAGGAGAATGCTGGTTGGAAAAGACCACATGGAGGTAACAATTCGCTGGTCGGAGGTGCCATCAAAGGCAACTGGCTGGAGAGGAGGGAGAGACAGAAGGAGTTTTTGGATGAAGAGCCAGCCGTGTTGATTGTTGGTGCCGGTAAACTTGAACAATCACTTTATGTAGAAGCAAAACTGACTAATGCCAGGACAATCCGGACTGAACACAGCGGCCCGACTTCAAGCAATGGGAACCTCGTGCCTTCTCGTTGACCGAAATGAGCGCGTTGGTGACAACTGGCGTCACAGATACCGTACACTGGTGACCCACGACCCAGTCCAATACACGCATATGGCATTCATGAAATTCCCCAGCAATTGGCCATTATTTACACCAAAAGACAAATTGGGCGACTGGTTTGAGTCATACGCGTCGCTGATGGAATTAAATGTATGGACTTTGAGCAGCGTTGGCTCGGCGGTCTACTCCGACGAGACAAACCAATGGACAATCGATGTCAAGCGTGCTGATGGCAGTATCCGAACCATGCACCCAAACCACGTTGTATTTGCGACTGGTCACTCTGGCGAGGCCAAGATTCCAACTTTCCCAGGACAATCAGATTTCAAAGGTGTTGTCTACCATGGAAGCCAGCACCAAGATGCCTCCATTACTGGTGCTGCAGCCGGCAAGAAAGTTGTCGTTGTTGGCACTGGAAATTCCGGTCACGATATTGCACAAAATTACTACGAGAATGGAGCTTCAGTCACTATGATTCAAAGAAGAGGAACATACGTCATCTCCGCTGCGAAAGGTCTGTTCATGCTCCATGAAGGCATGTACGACGAGTCGGGTCCTCCAACCGAAGACGCAGACATCGCCGGCCAATCTCTCCCCATCCCGGCCCAATTTGCGCTCAACGTTGGACTTACGGAAAAGATCAAGCAAGCGGAGAAAGACAATATTGAAGGCCTCGCCAAAGCCGGCTTTAAGTTAGACTTCGGTGACGACAAATCTGGAATATATCGCAAATACATCACCCGAGGAGGCGGTTACTACATCGACGTCGGCTGCTCTCAACTCATCATCGACGGCAAAATCGCAGTCAAGCAGTCCCCAGACGGAATCTCCCACTTCGAATCCGACGCCCTCGTGCTCGCTGATGGCACAAGAATGGAAGCTGACGTCGTTGTCCTCGCCACTGGCTTCGACAACATGCGTACTTCTGCTCGTAAGATCATGGGCGATGTGGTAGCTGATCGATGCAAGGATGTGTGGGATCTAGACGAGGAGGGAGAGGTTAATGCTATGTGGAGACCTAGTGGACATCCTGGCTTTTGGTTCATGGGTGGTAGTTTGGCACTTTGTAGGACTTATTCGAGATTTCTTGCTATGCAAATTGTGGCGCAGGAGAATGGACTTACTAGATAGATTATCCTTTTGTGTCGTTAGATAGGAATTGTTACTTATTTGTCTGCTCATCATGCTGTGGTCCGATTGCAGTTGTGCCTTTGCTCCAAGCAGATCACTTGACACTCTTCGGCTAGATCCTGCTAGGTTTTCACTTTCAGTGTCCCGCATGCATAGCAAACTTTCATATCCTCAAATCTTATCTCTCTCCTATATAATGCTCATTACTCCCTCTTGCTTCTGTAAACTTACCAAACGATCTCTATACTTTTATATAGTCTGCTACACAATAGATACGAAGAGTGCGATGGCACGCCTTGTGGGTATTTCTCGTTAAAGTTCAATTCACCATAGTGGTATATACAGATAACGATTCACATGTATCGACAGGGGTATGAGCAGATGCTAGATCCACGGTCTGTGCATTATTTTCGAATTTCGTTGCTATAGAAGCAGCGTTTCTTTCTTGGTCTTAACATGAACACCACATATCACGACGAGGATCGATATCTTGAGACAACTACCATAACGGAAGTTCATTACAACACATCACAACATATCACAAAGTTTACCTTGCTCTGACTTGATCATCAGTACGAGTCGTAACAATGGCGGAGATACTACCCCCGCGAACATGGGCACAAATTGCCAGTCAACCTGCGGCTCCTACCAAAACAAACGCTGTCATCACTGTAAATTCACGAGATCGTAAGTCAAATGCTAGAACCCTCTTTGATCCCAAACTGACTTTTGTAGTTACTGTTATTACATGCGGTCTACCTAAAGCACTAAACCCTCACAAGCCAGACACTACGAGCGAGGAGTCTCCATCAACACCTGTCAGGACCAACACACCAAGCCCCCTGATCGGTCTCCCAGCAGAGTTACGGGTCAAAATACTTCGGTATCTCCTCACCAATCCGATTCTAGGATTCCCAGAATGTAGTCTTGTTGCCGAAGCCGGTGGTTATTTGGCGAAGTACGACGTGTGGCCCGCAGCATTACGAGTCTGCAAGCTTTTACATCACGAGGGCATGCATCTTCTTTACGGCGAAAATGAATTTTACTTTGGGTGCACCCATTCCAAGTTCGATGCCACTATGCTGGGCCAAAACCCCTGCGGACCTGATTCAGATCACCGTGCTTGGTACGAATACGACGATGCTTGGGACGACCCTGGATATCGAAGTATTCTGGTGAGATACCAATCACCACTACTCCGATATCAGCACCGCAACGACATACCGCTTCGAGACTTACCAATACCGTTACGCCTTGTTCAAAAATGGAAACTTGTCATTTCCACAAAGGGAATTCATCATCATTATCTTCTTGCCGATCAAGAAGGTACAGATGAGGTTCGCCTATCGCCTCTCCTTGAATTCTGCCGAGCGATTGGGACTGCTTCGCCGAGAGAACTTCAGGTCCTCGTTCTACCTAGTGGTATCGGGCGGCATTGGGAAGGATATCTGCGGCCTCAAACTATTCTGGAACCGTTGAGAAACCTCCGCAACATCTCAAGTGTCATTTTTCGAAAATCGAAGCTTTCGGAAGTACCAGATTTGCAAGCAGAATTTTTCTCGGAACACATACGACTAGGGACTTGTCAAACGTTCTTAGACGATGAAATTGAGTTCGTAAATGACTTGACAACCTCAATGCAGGGTACCGAGCCTGTAGAGTTTATTCATACGATGTGGCAACCACTTTTTGAATATGTGCGGGTATTTGAAGAATCGCCATCCTACCCTCGAAACCAGTCTGGGGGTGTAGAATTCAGCTTCCACGGAAGATATAGTCGGAGCTCACGGTATAACCCTAGCAGACAAAACCCCGTTGAAGAGGCCCTTCAAAGTGCGAGAAGATCAGTGGACACAGATCAACCTCTTGAGTTCAAACGATACAGGCAGATTGTCGTTGATAAGTTGGAGGATCACTATCAACGAAACAAGGCGATTTGGTCTCAGATGAAGAGTATCGTGGCCACAGAGCTAAGTCGTCGCGATCGTGGCATATTTGGATGCCGAAGAAACTTCTTGGTAAATACTTCTCGTTATGCAAGAAGTGAACGCACCCATGACTGGCCGTTAAATGAGTGGCAAAGACGCATTACCTTTATTTCACTCCTAGAAAAGTGTGTTCAAGCATTCACCCGAAACATAACTCGCAGATCCAAGAGGAGGATACCATGGAGTGCCAGGAAGGATGACTCCAAGGACGAAAGATCGTCCTTGATGAACGAATTAAACATTCGACTTGAGAACGGGGAAGGAATTAACTTTGGCAAAGTCTCTCGTGAACTTATCGTCAACTTCGAGACTCAGTATCTGGAGATCCAGAAGGCCAGAAAGAACCTTTATGCTTTCGATATCGAGGCGCCGGAAGGATGGCACGGAATAACGGACAGAGAAGAGCAAGATAACGAAGTCATTGATTGGTCGCTTTAGGACTTCATGTGGAACATCTTTTGGAAGCCGTCGTAGGGATAGAAACAAATTAGTGTGGGATGCGGGAAGCAGCAGAGCTGTGATTTAGACTTAATACCAGAAAGACATAAGTAAAAATGTGACTTTTGTCAATAATCGCAGCCGGTCACGAGGTGAAAGATTGAATTCATGGATGGCTTGTCTTAGTACGTAACCCTGTCTTCCCTTGAACTGACTTTTAGATCGCACACCGTAGGATTTCGTGCTACAATTGGAACTCCTAACGAAAACTACAGTTACTGCACCGTAGCTAGTACTACGAACTTGATTATATTTAGATGCTTCAATATCGACAGTCATTGAATGCTTTTCGTTTTAGAGTCAGAAAATTTGGACGGCTGTGGATCAGCTAATCGACTTTATACCCTGCCTTTGCTAGCTATTTATGTCTGTCTAGTAAATGCTTAGCCGCTTTTCTATCCGTCAACTTGCCTTCCGTTCAAAGTTTGGATTTTACAACGCGTTACCTTATATGCAAGCAAGGAATTGATCCTTCACATGAATGTGAAGTACCTACTTAAGTAGACAGAGACGTCAAGGAAAGAAACTCGCCCCAAGCTAAGATACATACATCAGTGCTGATTTACTTGAGGCACCGATGGACACTAGTCTAGTCGTCTTTAGTAACGACGCTAGCTGATGTACGAAGCACATTTTCGGCAGCCAAAGTAGCAGTCTTTGTTAGACTGCGAAATTCACACTATGCTCAACTCAATCAAGATCAATCCCAGAGACCTGATTCGTGACATTGGCGTGGTAGGGAGGGGTCTCTGAATGCAGCACAAAACTCGAAGATTATACCAAGTAGCATTCAAAACTGAAAATCGGTCGACGTTGGGGTGCCAGAAAGGTTGCACCAAGTATGTAGAACCTGTTTTAGTAAGCTGATATTCTACCATGAACTTTATCATTAAGGCGACATGGAAGAGAAATGACGCTTCAGCGTTCCAGTATGATCCGGACAGAGACTCTTTTATAGGCTCGCTTATCGGAGACAACAGGACTGCTTATGTACTTAAGTAGTTCTGGGTGCTGTGCTGACAGCTCTAGGACGGGTTTCGTACCGTTGAGGCGAAATAATGACTTGAAAGTTGTTGTTCTAGTTAAATTGATCTTTGCTTACTGAAGTATCTTTGTCAGATATCAAAAAGGAATCTCACGGCTTGTGCTTCCTTGAAGATATCCATAATTACAGGAACACTGCCCGGCTTGCACAAGCACATAGACGAGACTGACCTCGGTGCTAAGATACCACGCTAATGTGTTTACTTGAATTCATTCAATCAATGAGTCTTTGAGCTGGCATGAATATCTCTTGATACGGCCTCTCAATTCCCGATGTTAAGTCCTCTGTTCCATGGTCATAATTCTTCAAAATGACTTCTCTATCGCCCACGATAGTCAAGTCAATAATGATTCGTGTCATAGTTGACCTCAGACCGTTCATTCTAAGGAAGTGATATCTTTACATGATCCATATCATCGTTGATCATCTGTCCCTTCCCGGGCTAGCCTGGACTCTAATATCCCACTGTTAATTCCTCTCAATGTCTTCTCTATAGACGGCTACTTCATGTTAGCAAGCTACTTAGGGTGAGTCTGTAGTGTTATGATAATCTATCGAATGGGAGCAACTAAATTCTGGCGTATCTGAGAAGCACGGGTTTCAAAATATTGTTTGGTAATAGGACAAATACACAAAAGGCATAATATCATAGTGAGATTCTCGTTGACAAGTGACCATCTTGCATGAAGGGCACGAAACGTTGAGTCCTTGAAATAGCTAAGTACTTAAGTGCCGTCTTGAAGGGTAGTTAGGACATTTTTCTAGGGAGTTAGGTTTCGAAATCACGTAGGGAGTAAGACATAGCAAGTTGGTGTTTTGGAGACGATTATATTAATATCTATATCTAGACAATACACATATCAAGTTGAAGGGTCTTTAGTAATTGTAGTTACCTTCCAGTCGATCTTTTTGTCGCTCAAGTAAGTCAATCCTCAACCGTATCAAGCTGAAGGGCCCTCAGGAGCCGTAGCCACCTTCCAGTCAATCTTTTCGTCACTGCAAGTCGTATCATGAACCTGGAGGTCAAGATTTCGGTCATTTAGGTAGTCATACTCGAACAGAGCCTTGCGACCATTTCTAATTTCCCGATATTGAGCATCGCAATTGTCAACGAGAGCACAAAAGGTTCTTCTCCACTCACACTGGCGATCCGACTTGATTCCGTAATCGAAGATCGCGACTAAAGCACAGCGCATTCTTTCTCGTGAGTGATTCAAGATACGAACATGATGCTGATATAGAAAAGTCCGCGTCCTAGGCGTGTAAGTACGGTTCAGAGTCTCAATATAGTCCAGCAGTAGAAGCATAGCTGTCGCATAGACCGGGTCTTTGTGTCCATCCCCTGGGTAGTCCGTGGTTCTATACAGAACGGGGTCGAAGATTCCACCGGATCGCTTTTCACCTATGATGAAATTTCGTAGTGCACCCGAGGCGGTGACCATGCGTTGGTACTGGGGTTCAAGAAGCTGTACCGCTTGAGCTCGCACTTCTTTGAGTCTTACGATTTCTTCCGGGTGCAATTGGCCCTCATCCTCTGCGATTTTGATGGCAACTTCTAGTGGCTCGTCTCGTAGAATTTCGTTCTTATTATATGGATGGCCTGTCTCATATCTGTCTCGCATGGAATGCAGACTGACATGTGGCGCATCAGAGCCCTGACCAATAGCTGTAAGATAAAGAGTGGTGGGATGCGGACTTTGATCTGGCTTCGGAATTGGATTTGCCTTCGGGCTTGGATAGGGCTGGCGTCTTCGGTTTACCTTACGTTTTTGAGTTGGCGGCGACCCAGTTCGTCCTATATAGCCCTTTTCATGCGGTACTCCTTCCTTTTCGGGCTGTGGCCCAACAGATGCAAAACTACTAGTAAAAGGATCAGTGTACCGTCTAAGTGCTCGATATATCTCAAAGTAAGTCTCGACAGCAGTGTGTCCCATCATGAGAGTTTTCAGACTTTCGACGTAAGCCATGTTGTTGGCGTTGATCAGTAACGATTGTACAGGCCTCCAACGCCACATAATTTTGAGTTCTGATTCATAGGCGCGTTCTGAACGCTTGATCTCAACCTCAGTAGCATTTCTAATCGTCACTCTTTCAATGCCGCGAAGGATCTGAAACTCTCCTAAGTATCGTTCAAGGTGACGACTGCCTGATTGAAGGGGAACGAGAACAATTTCGAGGGAAATAGGGGGCGGATCCAGCCTACAAATAGCCCTACAGAAGCGTTTAATTTCCGATAATTCGGTCACCCGAGGAAAATGGGGAGTATTGAATCGGGCTCTCATGTCTAGGAAAACAATCCAGTGCTTTATCTTCCGTAAAGTCGGATGCGTAATACCGGACATTTCAAATCCCGTGAAGACTGTATCTGCCTTGCCAACTATGGGTGACTTGAATATCCCGGAGCCGATGTAAGCATAGAAGGGTTGTGCATACAAGACAGATTCTGCTTCCTTGCCAAGCGCTTTATTTGTCGCAAGAAAGTTGGACGATATGTCTGAGAAGAAAGAGTTGGGGTGCCGAGAAAATGGATCAGAAACGCTTGGACTTTCTAACATGGCGCTGTACATCGCATTGCGCATCTCAGGAGGAAGTTTTGCAAAGTTGAAGGTAGTCGTGTTCATAGTGGTGGTATCAGAGTTAGAGATGTCCATGGAGGTGTCCGTGGAAGTGTCCATGGTGGTGTCCATGGCCGTATCCATGTCTCAATTGAGTTCTGTAAGATGCGATTTGACGTGCAGAAGCATATGGTATTACTGACCAAAGCTCGTAGAGAAGTTTGGAAAATTTCTGCAAGAAAATGTCATCCAACTTGTAGGGGATCATGTCTGCTGTTCTAGGCTTGAATAATTGTTCGCTTGGCAGTGAAACTCTACTTGGACCATCGAAACAACAATTCCACGAAGGATTCAATGTGCAGTGGCAAAACTAGCAGAGAGAAACTCAAGTCGCGAGGTATTTCCAAGAACAAGACAGCAAAGTTGATTTCTTTGTGCCTAGACAAAGCTTTGTTAATTCACTTCTCGACGCTGCCGTTTAACCTTGTCGAAAGGGGACACTTAGCTAAGCGAGTTCGATACTCCTTTTCAAAAGCTCGACGGAGTTTTTCACGAGAATTGTAGTAGCTAACCAAGTTGTCTAACTACTATTTAGAAAACCTATTGATATATACGGTAGAGGGATGAGTTTGTGAGGCCAGGACTTTAAGAAACTCATTAACCTTATATTCAAGTGGCCTCTTTAAATTTGGACGACATTGCTTTTGTATAGCAGGTTACTCTAGCAAGGAGAAAGGGGCCTCCCAATCTCGACTTTATCGCCAATTTTGTACCGTACACCTAATAGCTCATAGATGGTCTATCGCCAAGTAATATTACACTTGCACTTAAAGAGCTCGGGGCATTTGTCATGGATTATGCGCGAATGTCAGTGGACAATTTGACAGTACAAGGCGGCCTACGCTTCGTGCATGATTCGACAATTTATGAGGGAAATGTTTGGAATTAATCAACGAGGGTCATGTCCGGAGTGCCTTTGAGTGGCCCTTGGGTCCAGGTTGATGGGCACGGAGCTGAGGTCAGCAAGAATTGAATGTACATGTGTATACTGATATATCAGTATCCTGATCTCCTCAGGAGGTCCACGACCTGAAACTGTGCTGTCTCCATACGATTTTCGCTGCCATGAAATGTAAGATATTTCAAAAGTGCTATGCTGAAGGCCGTTATGAAAGAAGTGTTAACAAGTAACAGTATGACACGGTATGTACTGGAGGATTTGCAGAATCTTGAATTCAATTGCGCGCTCATGAACAGCTAGTGAACACTGTTGTCTACTAACAGCGTCTTTTCTTGCAGGCAAAAATCGCCAATCATTAAGTGCTACAGTGGTTTTGTGTATCTCTCTACAGCTATTGTTTCGTGAGCCAAAAACGTCTTTGATGGCTAAGCGAGTGCACCAGCGGAATCAGCCTGCATGACTACTATGACCATTGGGTAATAGCTTTTGCGAGACGGCGCGAGTAGCGTTCCAAATTTTGAGAGGTCGTTAACGGTATATGATTCAACTGCGCAAAAGCCTTATCTCTAATCAGCCTGGATCTACTGTGGAAAAGCAACTTCAAAATTCGTAAGTGCGAAGCGGTACTTGACATCGTTCTTTGTTAGCTTGTAACTGTGAGATAAAAATTGATCAGCTTCGGCAGCCTCAATATGATCAGTGGAATACGGAGTAGGAAAGACTTACCCGCTTCTTTACAGCCTGCCTCAGAAATTGGGATCTTCTCCACCCAAGGCTCAATCTTCTTCTCGGCAGCCAAACTTGATATTCTCAACATCTACTTACGACTTCCAAGATGGCTAGCCGCCATCAAACAGCCATTTGGCATGATCATATGGCTCTTCACCTCCTGCCCTTCCCCTTCAGGCAAACCAACACTGATACATTGGGCATGAACGTCCAGTAAACTAAGATACGCGCTGAGATCAAACCCTTCCCTGCCACTTGCGGTGTTGACAATGAGATCAAATGTCATGTTGTGCTCTTTCGTCGAATCTTTGTCTTCGGTAGCAAGGAATCCGTCGGCGCCTAATTTCATCGCGTCTGTTTCTTTGGCGTGGGATCGGGAGATGGCATATACTTTTGCACCTAAAGCTTTTGCGAAGAGGATAACAAAGTGCCCAATCCCGCCGAGTCCTACAATACCGACTTTCTTGCGGGATCCGCAACCATTTCGTACGAGTGGACTAAAAGCCGTCAGGCCTAAGCACAGCATGGGAACCGCATACTTGGTGGGCAGCGTTTCCGAAATGGGAAAACCCCAATGCTGATAGACAATATTAGAATAAACTAGAGTCATAAGCTGCATGAATGTGATTTATCTCATGTGCTTTCATGTCACTTGAATACCCTCGTTACAATACGATGTCCGTACCTGGCCAGATTCCACCATACGTGTCGATTTGGTGTTGGCAATATGTTTCGTTGTCCTCCCCACATTGTTTACACTCCAAACACGAATTTATCTGGGTACCAACGCCCACTCTTTGTCCGGGCTTGATCAAAATCACTCTTGGCTCGACACGTAAAGCTTCTCCTACGATTTCGTGTCCAACACATAGAGGAAAATTCTTCGGGCCCCAGCCTCCAGTAATTGTGTGAACTTCGCTACCGCACACACCACAAGCGTATATCCTTACTTCAACATCGTAGTCGCCAAATGTTCTTGGAATAATCTCCTCTCGGTAAGCGTCGTCAGAAAATAAACGGGGGCTCGAGTGATATACCTCACGTTTGTGGAATTCGGTCCAAGTCTCTGCAGAGTCAACCTGGAAGCCAGTGAAAGTCTCAGGATACATGATGAGGTGATTGTTGCAACAAGTGGAATACTAGATACTGGACAAATCATATTGAAAGCTACGAAAGAGTTGGAAAGCAGGATTCTTATAGTATCTCGCACTCCATTCTACCAGAGCGTAGAATAAGATCAACCGTCTACCGTATGCTCGTACTTGCTATAGCTTTGGGTGACAATTGTCCGTATAGAAGAGAGGAGCTTTGCCGGGCAGTGAGATTTGTCCCATATTGTGGGGTTTTGAAAGCACCGGGCTACGTCAAGACCGGCAATGTTTCCAAATGGCGAAGAGGAGCAAATCTCGAGTTGATGGCCATATAGACATGAACATGACCACGAGATAGGACCAATGTCGAAAGATTGAGTGGTTCGCCCAGACTGGGTCGTTTGCTCGGTGCCCCCAAGTTGCGAGGAGTACTTGAGTATATTTAATTACAGATCTCCGAGATCCTAACATCGAGATTGGTCGTCGCTTACTGCACCAGATAGGGGGTAGATCGATTGCCTAACGCATCAAGGTCTTTCTTGCTCTACTGTCATATTCAACGATCGCGGTTGCTGCTGGGGTTGCATTACAGTGTCACGATGGACGATCTAATTACTCGATGAGCTCAAGATCAAGTGGAGTCAAAGGACAGTGAAATGTCATATATTAATCTACACAGAGATACCTTCGGCTAACCATTGTGCCGATCGCCATATATGATCATTATACCCATACAAGTGTATATAGAGGCACTCTGGAAAGAGTTTCTCAAGACTCGTCTCGTTCACGTTCCATGCAATGGCATCATCGGAGTGCATATCGTTATGTGTCAAGTTAACACCCGAACAATTCAGAACATCAAAATCCAAGAGGTGCTTTCTGGCGGCTCTGATGGCAAGATAAGAAACGTCCAGCTCATCAACGGCACTCCGATACCAATTTTTGATCCGGCGGAAGTCTTGCGCTCTGTATGCTTTCAATACTCGATCGACCTTGAGGTTCACATCCATCGAATCATAAATATAATTGAAGCGCTCTTGCTGGATTTCGATCTGGGTTCTGATAGAGTCCGGAACGTCACGTCGGAAAGAAGTGGCGTACTCGCTGAGGATGTTGATGGCTTCAGCAAATTCAATTATCTCGTTCTCGCTCACACTCGCGCTTCCAGCACGAAAGACTCCATAGGCCTGTTTTTCTTGCTTGATAAACTGTGCAAGCTTCTGGGCAGCAGTTGAAATCCTTCGATATTGATCTTCTAGGGCTTCAACAACCTTTTTACGGGACATTTTGAACAAATCCATGTCGTAGTTCAGCATAGCCTGCTCCGCCATCGCAAGATTAAGCTCTACGGGGTGCACCTTCTCGCCTTGATATGGATTTCGGTTTTCTTTGGCAAAGTATTGATTATAAGCGAGACACTGCTCACCTACTTGAAGATCTCCGTCGTAATCGATATTTGGTTGCCCACGACCTTTCACGGACATCTCAGCTTTGAAGTACTCGTATTGTTCGAAGGCTTGTGCGTACTCCAATAAACGAGGGTACATTTCGTAGATTAGCTCTGCTTTAGTGGCGCTTTCCATCTTGTTGACAAGGTTAACCGCCAGTACAGCCTCGTTTTTCAAGTGGCTTGTCAACAGCATAGGGTAGTGGGACTCTGGAATGACGCCCGGGACTTCAAATATCGTGGCATCACGGACGGTAACTTTAGTGACGTTACGGATGTCCTCTAGGGGCTTGAGAATAGTAGCCAATGAACAGAGTTGCTTGCCTGACTCGGTTCTCTCGATAACCTTTGGGATGATTGCCACATCCAAAGATCGTAGCGAAGATCGGCAGATTACCCGACAAAGGCTTTCTAACGCGTTAAGGGTATAGGGACGATCCAAACGGTGGTAGTTATATTCTGGAATAGACAGAACGAGCTTCCAGGAAGTGACTGAAGTCATTGAATCAACTCCCTTGAGAGAATCAGGGTCCCATTCATCGACGTACGGGATGTTATGATGATAACGCGTGATAGGAGATATGTTTGCAAGCGCATATGAATCTTCAGAATCAAACCACCAATCTACCAGAGAAGTAATGTAGAAGTCGTTCATATTGTAGAGAATATCTCTACCTTCCTCGTTGGCTTTTCGGCACACAGCCAATATCGCGGGATGTAAGTCGTAAAGAGTACGTGCTCCGTAGTTGCTTGCTCGCGTTACTGATTCCCTGTGCCCAAGCAATGGGTTTCGGAGCAAAAGGTTATATACAATGTTACGCAGTTCGAGGGGAAGTCCCATGAAACACGCTTTCGAGTTTGTAGGTGAGTCTGGTTGAGCTGAGCTGGCAGGATTGTCGCTGTTTTCGGATGCCCGGAAATTCACATCTTCTGAGAGGTCTTCGGAGTTCGTACTTAGAGCCGGTCGTGATGTAATTACCACATCTTTGATGCCGAGCTGCTCCGCAATTTCATACAGCTTTGCGATATTGGCATCTGATATTTGCTTCTCCGTAGGCTTGGCACCCAAGATTGCTTGTGGACTGGTTTGAGCATTACACTCGTCGGATGTTATGGATTTCATCATGTTGGATGGATTGAAATTGCTCAAATGTGTCTGAATCGTTGTGTGGGAATAGTGTTGTTGGAAAAGAAGTGCTGCTGCTACCTGCTTGATATTAGTCCATCTGCTTTCAAACAAGCTTGATCTCGACGGGTGTCGAGTTTGAAGATGACACTTACTTGCAAACTCTTATTGACACAGTTCTCCTATGAGATGGAATTCTGAGTCAAGATTGAGAAGAATCCAAGAACTATCGGAGTGGATAATTTCCCGGCCGCGAAATTGGTAGTTTCAGTGATGTTTATCGCAGCTTTCGCAGCTCGTGCGTGACGGCTGTTATACCTTTGTGACGATTTCGGCAAGGCCCTGGCTTGATTTTGTATTCACCGCGCAAGGTCGGTCCGATCCTCAGTGAATCGCTCACTCGGTAGATAGAAGTGGAGGCGGGACTAGCCATAAATGAGCACATCTCATGGTGGCCATTGGCTCTTGAATCTGTTCAATTTGCAACATTCACTCGGTTGATCCTCACTGTCTCTCGGTTGAGGGCGGCAGCTGTCTACGGCCCATGGGGTACTAGTCAGGTAGTATCTTCGGTCAAGCGTCTTGTTGTCATCACATTGGATGAGAAGGAGAGAAAAAGTCCCTTTCCTATAAAGCCATCAGATATGGCCTATTAACAACACAAACCTCTGGTAGATGTCGAGCTCGATGCCCGATACACATTCAAAAATTCTGCAAAGCAATGGGGTGTGCAAAATGTCACAGAGCAAAGTATACTACCACTCTACTTCTAGCACGGAAAGAAGGATCTTTATATAGCTAATCAGTGACCGACAGAGTCTTGTGACCCTCTAGTACATACACTACTTCCCACAAACGACCCAATATGAAGTAAGCACACAAGTTTGTATGTTTTCCTGCTAAGCAAAAGAAGTCATGTTTGAAACATGGCTATCAAGAAACTGATAATACATTTATCGAAGCAAAGTTAAGTATTATGTTCCAATTGCACTGTCCCACATTTTTTGTTCGGCAGTTGTCTAAGTAATGTGTGCTTGCAATGGCAACTAGGGATTATGGGGTGACCACCGTAAAGTTGAAGTTGTACTTGAACGACATCGCAAAAACGAAGTTTTGGAGCTGTTCATCATCGCAAGATATGAGACGGGGAATACGCAATCTTTGTTGCTGCTTGTTAGAGTAAACACAGCAACGGAGCTCAACCTAATTTCGAGTATGGTATGAATTAGGTGGAGCGCAAGATATAATCGGTTGAAGATGCCATGTGAATCAGGCCCTGCGATTGAGTTAATGGCTTGAGTAGCCATGCAAGTAGGATGAAAACCACTCCAAAGGTTGTCTTATCTAAACAGGAGCTTTGACTGGCTCCTGGCCATGAAGATGATCCGGAGCGGAGGATGCAGGCTTTAGACCAGATGCTGCTCTCATAATTTTCGAGATGAGAGCTCTATCGTATACAGAATTTTACTAAGAACTGCGAATAAATGTCCTAAGCGATAAGACGTTACAAACCTTTCCCCCGCGTTATACAGGTTTCGTAGTCTACCTTCTACGCTCTCTCCCTCGTACGCTCGGTGCGCAACTTACGTTTAATCTCGATACCAGCTTTTGTTATAGTATCATATTAGTATGTAATAACCTACCTCGATATAAACTATAAGATAGAGAGTATTTATGTGTATAGAGTAGAGAATGGCTTCAAAGCTGTAAAGGAGAAAGAGTATGAGATTATGAGAGCGACAAGGGTATATAACCCCTGGTCAGAGAGGATCAAGCAGGGTGAGACATTGACAACCATTGAAGTCGTTAGAGTCCAAGTTAAACGGCACGGCCACCCAAATCGTGAATTTTCTGCGATCACGTTCTCATGTCACTCCAGGGAACGAGCCTTGAATCAAGCAACGCCCACTTCAGACTACGCCGATTAGTTCCGGTCGGAGGCTTCCAATGGAGCCACAATATTTAGCACCCCACAGATACATCAAATCATTGAAACTCTGTATTCTATTTTGCGACATCACTCTACGTACAATTCCACACGCAGGATTAAGCGAATCTCAAAAAGGGGTCCCCTATCACGATCACATGACATCACCCCCTCCACGCCTCGAATCCGCCACCAGCAACCCTATCTCCCTCCCATTCCTCCCATCACAGAATCGTTTCAACACGATCCCTCTCCCATCACAAATGCAGCCAAACACCATCCCCCTCACGAATCTGACGTCGTCGTAGAATCGTCAGCGCCCCAAATGCAGGATCGCGGTGCCATGTTTCGGGCGCGGCCGCTACTGTCACAGCGCACGGTTTCGGGCCCACATCGCCCGCCAACCACGTCTCGGGTTGGAAGGATTGTTTTAAGGTTAAAACATGGGTCGCGCGCCCGACTTAGAAGTAATTTCGTGACTTCTGCTTTGATGTTTCTTTGGTGAATTGTTGGAACATTTTTCCTTTGAAAGTTGTGGGCTGGTGTTATTTTCTTTTGCGGTCCTGGAGATCAAGCTGTTTTTATTAAATCTTGAGATTTTCTTATATCTTAGATAAATATTGTAAGTCTTACTGAATCTACGGTTATCTTGATCGAATTATTATTACGGCAATTCGATCGTGGTCGTATGCGCCATGAAAGGTTACCAGAGCGCTAATGTACCCTCGAACAGTTTAATTCTCCCGCCTGGTGCCGCAACTCAATATCTCAAGTATCACTGTTCTCTCGTATGCACATATTCAGTAGTCCGCCATGGCAACATGGGGCTCATACTTCTTTTCCAAGAAGAAAGAGGAGGGTACACTCGTAGGAATGGAGGGGCCTCTTGAGGCTCCCAAGACGGAAAGTCCAATGCCTCCCAAGGTATGTATTGAATTCACGCATGGTCTTGCGCTTACGAGTCTAACGTGGTATACTAGACTGCTACTGTCGGGGCACAGAAAGCAAACACCACTACGAAAAAGCTCTACGGAGCGACGATCGAAGATAACACAGCAGAGGCATTAGCGAAGTCAGCTTCTAACGCGGCGAGAGTTGCGAAATTATTCGGATATGCCAACTCAAAGCCGACGATGGCGCAAGTGGTGGATGAAGCAGTGAAAAAGAAAGTCGAGCTTACGAATGAGCCAAAGGTGGAGCCTGCAGTCGAGAAGTTCAAGTACATACCCATCACACAGAGCCTGTCAGGCCAGTCAATATCGAAGACAGTAGCCACAATGTCGGCACAGCCTTTATCTCCTAGAAATAGCGAATCCGGACAGATATCGAAAGTAGAGTACTTACAACCATCTATATTTGTGCCCGCGCCAACCAAGACGCCAGCTGCTCCGATTCCAAATTTTCTTGCCAGAAAACTGTCCACAAAATCTCGATCCGAAGAAGCGTCAAAAGGCGATGAAACACAGCTGATGCCCCTCACGTATAAGCCTGTCAAAACAAAGATGGAGAATCCTCGACCAACACCACCTGCCGAAGAAGAGCTCTCCAAGTCGCAAGAACAGACTCAAACTTCTTCCGGAGGCCGGTCGTTCTTCAAGTCCAAAAACCCCTCGGAAGCTCCCAGTACAGCTCAGAAAAGTGGGGAGAACGACAAGCCAGAGCAAGCTACTCCTCCGCCGAAGGTCCCTACGAGCGATGCGCCAGTGAGTGGAGATACGAAACCCAAATCAAATGTCAGCCGCGCGCAGACTGCGAAACCTTCGTTGGACGATATTATGCTTCAGCTACAGACTTTTCCAGAACAAGCCAAAGCCGAAGAAAAGCCCAAGTCTACATCTAGGCGACGTGCGCCAAAGCAATCTATATCTCACTCCTTGGACGACATCATGTTGACACTTCAAGCTGAGATTGTGCCAGAGCCGATGGCTAAATCGCCAGCGGCTATTTCAATTGCGCCGGTTGCGAGACAAGAAAAAGTACAACCTATACCTGCTGTGATACAGCAGCCGCGACGATCTACCTCTACCACGTCATCTATCCGTGCTGCAAGGACCAGTGTCGACGAAAAGCTGATCGAGGTTCCCGAGCCGGAGGAAGAGGCAATCGAGATCGTAGAGAGCCGAGCCTGGGGACATGCTCGAAGGATGTCCGAGTTCAAAATCCAGCAGGAAAAGATGGACAAGGAGCGCAAACGTATGGCCGAGGAGCAACTGAAGTTTCAACAGATGGAGGCGCGCTTCAAAGAGGAAGAAGAGCAACAAAAGAGGTTTGTAGAGGATGTTAGGAGAGAGCAGGAACGTGAACAGATGGAAGAGAAGGAGCGTCAACGAATCGAACGAGAACGACTTGCAGAAGAGGCGAGGATACGACAAGAGCAAGAGGACGAGCGGAAGCGTTTTAGAGACGAACAATCGCGACGAGAAAACGAAGAGAAAGAGAGAATAGCAGCAGAGCAGGAGCGCAATAGGAAGGCTTGGGAAGAAGAGCGTGCGAGAAACGCTGCCGAAGTTGCCAAACTGATTGCCGAAGAGGAGGAAAGAGAAAGATTGAATTTCGAAAATTTAACGCTGGTCAAGACAAGAGACGATAATCCGATATCACCAATATCAGTACGAAAATCCGAGTATCTCGACGATATGAGTGTTTACTCCGACGAGCTAGTGGAAAGCGAAGATGAATCCGACGACCGACTGGACGAGGAGCGCAGACTAGAAGAAGAGCGCAAAGAATACGAGCGAGAAATGGAAGAAGCGCGACTACGCGACCAACAAGACCAAGAAGAGCGACTCGCGCGGCAGAAAAAACGCGCAGAACAAGACCGCAAAGAACAACTCAGATACGAGCAACAACAAACGGAGCGGCTACGCCTCGAAACCGAAGAAATGGAAAAAGAAGCGCAAAGATACGAGATCGAAGAGGCGGAGCGCCAACGACGTGAGGAGGAAGAAGAGCGCCTACGTTTTGAATTGCAGCAAGACGACGAGCGACGGCGAGAGGAAGAGAAGAAACTGCAGAAACTCGAGTTTCAACGTGAACAGGATGAGCGGAGACAGTATGCTATTGACCAAGCTGAACGCCAACGAGCCGAACAGGAACAAGCAGAGCAGCAACGGCGTGTAGACGAGGAGGCGAGAAAAGCAGCCGATCCGTTCCAGAAACAACAAGCCTTCTGGGCCGAGCGTAAGCGATTAGCTGCAGAAGCAGCCCAGCAGCGCGATGTCGAGATCAAGTCGCAAACGGCGGACCAAGACGAAGAGCGACGGATCCAAGAGATCGCAGCACGAATGGAAGCAGAAGACGCCGCCGCCGAAGCAAAACTCACGAAAGAAGAAGAGCTACGAAAAGCAGAAGAGAAAATCCGCGCTGCATTTGCGGGAATGGCACAGGAAAGGGGCGAGGCACCACCGCCGCCAGTCGTCCCTAGCAAGGGTCGAGCAGGTCCACCGCCAGCTGTGAGTAGATCAGCAACCGTCCGCGCTGACGGACCCGCCGTCCCTGCGAAAACAGGCCCCGTCCGTATCATTGGGAAAATGAAACAGCCTCCGCCGGTGAAACGCTCCGGGACGGTGAGTGGTGACGCTCCTCCGCCTAAAGATGCGCCCGGGCCAGGAGCGATGATGAGGTATAACACCGTTGCGACGAGTGCGCCTAAACCGCAGGAGAAGACGCCTGCGCCGGTGGCGAGGGGGAATACGGTCGGTGGGAGACCTGGAGGACCTGCGGGGTTTCCGAGGGGGTTGCCGAGTGGACCGCGTGCTGGGCTGCCGAGTGGGCCGAGACCTAAGAGGTGAGTGGGAAGAGGGGTGGTTTGTTGGTTTATTGGTTCGAGTAGATTTAGATATTTTTAATACATTAATCTTTTGTCATGGGTTGTTTAGGGATGGCGTGGGAGCAGGATGTGAAATCTGTATTGTTGTCCTATGGTCCTTGTCAAACGTTCAGTGTATAGATACTAATGATGTTAATTTGTGACTAAATCTAGATGGCATCCATGATTCTGATCCACCGTGTATAAGGATATTGCTGTAGAGATACTATTATCTCAAGCTGCTTGATCCTCAGGAAACTAGTACATGTCCTCAACGCTTATACGTCGTGTCTGATAGAGCGTGTGAACGGACGACTGCTATACATATAACATGCAGAGCATGTATTGATAATGTGACAAACTCCAATTCACTACCAGATGGTGCGATGGTTGGATGGTAGGCCCGCTAGGGATGGATATTTCCTAGGCAACTGGGTGTACGTTGCTACTTGCAGAATGAAAGGCGGCTCTCCTTGCCGACGAGGGTCAGATTCGCGCAATCGTTGTTTAGTGGAAGAATCTCTTCACCCGAAGTGCGGATGTCCGTTTTCAATGATGGGGTGCAACCCACAGGAGTCGAAAGAATCAAAGTTCTTTGACGAATGCCGAACGTCTAAGAAGCAAGCCGGGAGGTTGCGGTCTCACGAGGGATCGACATGCAGTCTACAAAATCGATTCCTTTTCTCGGTCTCGTTTCCTAGTAAAGAGGGATCAAGCCTTGCAAAGAAAAGGTTGCCAAATGAGAAATATGTTCTCATCGATCTCAACACCTTCATCGACCGCCACGCTGTACGCAAACGTCAGCAAGTCCAAATCAGGTGCCACACTTCGACCGACAATCCAAGGCTCTTACATTGACATCTCCCCCTCTCTCCACCAAGTCAAACTCACTAACATGAACACCCTCTGAAGTCGTAATAGAATTCTTCAACCACTCAACATACTCCGGAAACCCCGTCACACTCCCCATAACCAGCACGCTCTTCACGCCCCTAATCCCCTCAAACAGCCTCAACACCCCAAAATCATGCATCCCATACTGCGCCTGGAACACATCAATCGTCAACTCATCCATCCCCGTAAACGTCCTCGTCACCGTCTCCATCGAGTAATTCGGATCGCAATCCAGCCGCACGCGGACATGATATCTCCGTATGAGCGAGATCATCCGCGCGCTTGACACGAGCGGGTAGAAAAGCGAGAGTTTGGGATTGGAACATATGAGGTTGGGGTGCGCGAGGAATGTGTTGTTGCCGTAGAGGATCTGGATGGCTTCGTTGTGGAGTTGGCGGCAGACTGCGAGGATTTGGGGGTGGATCTTGGCGAGGTCGGGGGTTAGGCTGCTAGGTGTGAATCGGAGCGCGCTGGCTGGGGTGTAGGGGACTGTGAGGAGGTGGATGTAGATGTTGTTTCTGATCTCCCCGGGGAGGGTCATGAGTGTGAGGGGTGGCATTGTGATAGTTATGAATGTGCTAGGGGGTAGCTTGATAGGAAGTCGCTTTGGCGTTGGTAGCGAGGGGAACGATGAGAGACAGGTCCCAGAAGTTAGAGCTAGGTAGTATATAGATGGCAGCATATATTCATGAGCATCCTGGTGATCCAATGAAGTTCCGCGTCGATTGAGTAATAATGCTGCTTGAAGCTTGTTGTGAGATATCGCTGAGGTGTATGCACAATGCAAGGTAATCGGACGAACGGGAATGCATACCGAAATTAGCAGGGATAGGAACACCTCAAATCGTTGGCCTTGGCAGCGGTCCGATGTTGCCTCCGGTCTCCGTTAGTAAGACCCGCCCTTCCCAGCTCTACTACGTTCAACAGCGACCGCATGAGTATCAGGCTCGATCTCCAGATACACTATAATGGTCGGGATACTCTATGAAACACACTAGCAGCGCTCCTCTCGGCAACTCCCTTGGTGTTGTTCACTGTTCTCTGAATATGATACATAGATGCATCATAAATCACATTCTTGACCCCCCTTATCCAGCTGCCTTTGTTCCGTTCATTAAGCTCGCAGTCGATGTAATAATCATCTAGTCAACACCAGCGAAGAGAGATGGCTTCTTGAGTCGAGCACGATCACACGATGGAAAACCAAATTAATGTTAGCTTTTTAAGCACGCTTTCCGGTATCCAAATTTATCTTTGGCTGGTCGAAGTTGGATTATTATTATCATAAGGGTACCTACCCTACGCTACCCTATGTAGTACGTCGTGGCACGTCGTGATGAGACCACCAAGGTAGACGACTCCTGACGTCGGATTACGAGATATCTGGCGTAGCACGAGAACAGGGTAGGGGAGAGTCCTCAACCAATCATCATCCACATCGGTGATAACCTTAATTCTTTCGGGTCCACCGACCACCCGCAGGTCCCTGCTGACCACGATGCCATGATCCACAAACACAACCTTATGAGCACGACAGCTCTTTGCGACGTCTTCTTGCTCTCTTTCACCTTTCTCTTTCACTTTCTCTTTACTACACCGATGTCAGAATAGCACCATTGCCAACATGGCAACTCCCTCTCCTTTCCTCGAATTCGTATCTCTTTCCTTTGGCTGGATTTATTTCCTCTGCTGGTCACTGTCGTTTTATCCTCAGCCCGTCTGGAACTTTCGCCGCAGATCCACGTCAGGCACGACCATCGACTTTCCCGCTGCCAATGTGCTCGGGTTCATCGCGTACTTCGTTAGCAATGTTGCATTCCTCTACTCTCCGCAGATACGGCACGAATACGCCTTGAGGCATCATGGTCTCACTCCGGCGGTCGAGTTCAATGACTTGGCTTTTGCGACGCATGCTATGGTGATCTGCATCATCATCTTCTCGCAGTTCTGGACCTGGCTGTGGGGCTTTGAGAAGAGAGGCAGAAGAGACCCGGGCGCAAGAATCAGCAAGGCGATGTTAGGAATTATATTCGGGAGTGTGGTTGGTGTCGTAACAGTTGCTTTCATTGTTATCGCGCGACATGATGAAGACCCAAAGACAGGATGGGCATGGATCGATGTGGTAAGTGCTACCAAATGACTGTGGGAACACAACACTGATTAGCTTGCAGATTTACGCGATATCATACGTCAAGCTCGTTATTACGCTTGTCAAATATATGCCGCAAGTCCTGACAAATCATCGAAATCGATCGACAGAAGGTTGGTCCATCCTCCAGATCATACTCGACTTTGCCGGCGGCTTTCTTTCGATACTACAACTTGGCATAGACAGTTATCTACAGGGCGATTGGTCTGGTGTTACAGGGAATCCTGTCAAGCTGATGCTCGGCAACGTCAGCATGTTTTTCGACGTCATATTCTTTATACAACATTATTGTTTGTACAAAGGTAGCCACGGACCAGCACCGGAGTTAGATCCTTTACTGGACGGTGCGATTAGAGAGGAGAGGATCGAATAGACTGCGGTATGTTCATTAGACGGGAAGAGTTGGATATACCCTATTTCGATACAAGATAATCTTGACGTAATGAAACATTTACGAAAAAAGAAGAGGAAACGATTCCACTACGTAGAACTATTGGGAACTTGAGAGCTCAGACAACATTACAGAACCCCGTGGGAGATGAGACCTGATTTTCAATTTTCGCTCATAAACAGTCAAATGAGAGATCGAGTTTTCCCCCCTGCGGACATTTTTATCTAGTGTCCGGCCCAGCCAGATGAAGATTACCCCAAAGTCTCAGCCTTTCTTGCGGCGGAAATTTTTGCCTTGAGCCTAGGTTGTTCAGGAGTCAGTTCTTATGAACCCTGACGCATCTGAGCCAAATATCAGGAGTACGTACTCCGCGGTGAGCTTCTCCGCAGCCTCGACAATCTTCTCATTGTCCTCCAACTTTCTCTTCTTCTCTTTCAACTTGGCTTCCAATTCGATTCCATGATCCATTTCTTCGCGATCTTCGTCGTCTTTTCGGTCCTTCAAGTAGTGAATCCTCTGGATACACAATTCGCAAATATCGTCGAATACCATGTAGTTGACGGTTGACTCAGTCAACTCGCAGCAGTACTTGTTGTTGACTCGGCAGGAGTCGCGATACATGACTACAAGATGTCAGACTCTGAACGGCACTTACGGGGTGTTCTTGAGCGAGTCGATACTTACGAGAGTGCCCACATTCTGGGTGATTATAGTATTGAATTCTCAAGCGACACATCTTTCCGATCTATTTCCTGACCTGTTGTGAGAGAGTACTTTGGCAGAGGACGGAATGGATGGGCACGTGGAGGGAGTTTGTAGTATAAGCCGTTTTGAGGTCGACGTCGAGGTCTAAGGATCGTTCTTGCCATTTTTGATCTGCTGTTCACCTTTGGTTCACAATTATCTATCAAATTTCGTTCTTTGCTCTTGCCTCGCGACCAAAGCAATTCGCAGTCGTCTTCGGCAATACTTACACTTGGGTTAAATCAGCCCATAAGTATCGAGGTGGTGCCATTGCGCTTCTCAGCTTGCAAAGTCTGGATACCCAAGGTAGTCGAGAGTCTTGTCAACTCGTCTTCTATTGCTTGATGTGTTCCGTTGTACTCGTGAATTCTGGTGTTCATGAATACCATATGGTATTCGTGAGTATAACGTTGTATTCGTGAATTACACGCTCTTCACGAATACCA